>PVJS01000142.1:0-124777 GCA_004027185.1 Glis glis | reverse complement strand
GACTGGGAGACAATTTTGTAAATCACGTATCTGGTAAGGGATTAATATCCAGAATATATAAAGAACCCCTACAACTCAACAATAACAACAAGCAACCCTACTAAGAATGGGCAAAGGGCTTAAATAGACATTTTTCCAAAGAAGCTATACAAATAGCCAATTAGCACATGAAAAGATGCTCAAGATCACCAATTATTAGAAAAATGCAAATCCAAACCACAATAAGAAACCACTTCATATCCATCAGATGGCTACCATCAAGAAAACAAATGTTGGTGAAGATGTGGAGAAATCAGAACTCTGTGCACTGCTGATGGGAATGTAAAATGGTCCAACTACCATGGAAAACAGTATGGTGGTTCCTCAAAATAGTAAGCATAGAATTTTATGAAACAGTAATTCTACTTCTAGGTATATGCCCAAAAGAATTGAAAGCAGGAACTCAAACAGATATTTGTACACCTATGTTCATAGCAGCATTATTCACAGGTCAAGAGGTGGAAGTAATACAGGTGTGCAGTGGCAGATGAATGGATAAGCAAAATGTGGTGCATACATATGGAATATTATTTAGCCATAAAAAGCAAGGAAATTCTGACACATGCTACAATAGGAATGAACCCTGAAGACATTATGTTAAGTAAGTTAAGCAGCCACAAAATGACAGACACTGTGATTCCACTCATATGAGGCGTATCTGGCGTATCATGGAGATGCCGGGCGTGGTGGCGCACGCTTGTAATCCCAGTACTTTCGGAGGTGGAGACCGGAGGATCCGGGTTCGCGGCCAGCCTCAGCTCTCTCTCTCTCTCTCTCTCTCTCTCTCTCTCTTTCTCTCTCTCTACTTGGTGAGGCCCTCCGCAACTTCGTGAGACCCGGTTTCAAAATAAAGTATAAAAAATAGGGCCGGGGGTGTAGCGCGGAGGTAGAACGCCCCTGGGTTCAATCCCCGGTACCGCAAAAAAAAAAAAAAAAAAAAGAATCATGGAGACAAAGTAGAATGGTGGTTACTGGGTGCTGGGGGAAGGGAGGAATGGGGAGTTATAGTTAATGGCTATAAAGTTTTAGTTTTGCAAGATGAAAAAGTCCTGTGGGTAGATGGCGGTTGTGGTTGCACAACAATGTGAATGTACTTAGTGCCACTGAACTCTATACTTAAAAATGGTCAAAATGGTAAATTTGTTTATGTGTATTTACCACAGTTTTATTTATTTATTTATTTATTTATTTATTTATTTATTTATTTATTGTGGTACTGGGGTTTGAACCTAGGGGCATTCTATCTCCAAGCTATACCCCAGCCCTATTTTTTATTCTTTTTTTTTGGAAACAGGGTCTCACTAAGTTGCGGAGGGCCTCACTAAGTAGTTGAGGCTGTCCTCAAACCTGCTATCCTCCTGTTTTAGCCTCCCTAGTGCTGGGATTACAAGCATGGGCCACCATACCTGACTTTACCACAGTTTTAAAAAAGCAAGGGCAGAGCTGAAAAGAGGAAAAAAAAGTTGCACGCATGGGTGAAAATGAACTTTTGTGGATAGAGTTGTATTTAAGCAACTTGGACGAGCTTGTTATGAACAATCATTTTGTGACACCCTGATTCATCTGCTGTTGTTCATCAGCATTTTCACCGATCAGCTTTGCTTGGGCACCTCTCCTTTATTATTCACACCACTTTCTCTTTCCTTGACCTCTAAATGTTGACAGTTCCCAAAGAACCTCTTTCTGGGGCTCTCCTTGCCTGCTGGTACTCACCGAGCACCGTCAGCCTCCTGTCCTCACATCTCACGTGTGTAATCTTTCTATGAATTAACAGCTCATGCCTGACCTCTCTATCAGGCTGCATCTTGAACTGCACCGTCTGCTAGATCTACCTCCAGCAGCTCAGACTCAGTTTGGCCCAAACTGGACTCATTCTTTTTCCCCCAATCTGCGGTTTCTAGTTTCTGTGGAAGACGCAGAACCCCTGGTTTCCAAGCGTAAAGACATTCAACACTTATGAACCCCCTTCCTTCTTTCTGTCTTCCAGCTCAGTTCTGCTGTCAGTCCTGTGACCACCACCTCTTGTTCAGGTGGCCTTTTCCCCTGGACCACCTGTGCCTGGCTCAGCCTTCTTCCCCGCGGTGGACTGCCTGCTGCTCTCTGGGCCTCCAGTCTCCCCTTGTGCATGGGCTTGCTGCTGCGAGCCAGCTGGAGGAAAGCCAGGGAGAGGCCGGTCCCTTTCCCTCTGCTAAAGAATCAGGCATCTAGATGGGGCTTCCCCTGAAGGGGAGTGGGACGGGGCACAGATCAGTAGGTCCTTGATTGCTTCTGACTGAGCAGTAGCTGGGGAGGGGAGGTGGTTAAGTGGATGGGTATAGCAGCTGGGCTGACTCTGGGCATCCAGCAAGTCCTGTGTTCCCAGGAGATGGGTCCTTTGGGAGTAGGTGCCAAGGCAGCAAAAGAAGCAGGCCAGCTGGGCCAGCTCCCAGGAGAGGAGGCTGGAGAACTGAGCAGGGGTCAGAGCTACAGCCTGGTGGTACGGGGCTCAGGGAAGGGGACAGGAGGGTCTTTGTGCAGAAGTCCTACATTCTGCCTGGCTAACCAGTGCCAGTAAGGTGGCAGCTGGGCTTGAGGTTGGGGATTCACTGACTCCCCTAAATCCAGGGTGCTTGTCAGCCCTGGGAATTCCTCTGCTCTGGGTCTTCGCCGTTTGGACCCCTCAGCCTGGACTGTGCCTCCACTTCACCACTTCCACGGCTCCAAATCCCACTCATTCCTCAAGGCTGAATCAGAGGCTGCTTTTTCCTGAAGTTGTGAATCATTCTGCTGAGCTCTAGTATTCTTCCTTGGATTTCTTTAGCCTTCCATTTCACCTCCCTTGTTGTTTTCCCACTTTCTCCCTTGAACCATCCTCACTTACTAGACTGAAAACTTTGGGGGGCAAGTTTCATTCAATAATGAATAGAACATATGGTTTCCTTTTCTTAGTTTCTCTGACTCAGTCATTCTGTAGCTGTCACCCTTCACTGGCCTGTTAAGTTCACTATGGTCTTTTTGTTTGTTTGGTACTGGGGATTGAACTCAGGGGCATTCTACCTATGAGATACACCCCCAGCCCTTTTTATTTTGAAACAGGGTCTAAGTTGCTTAGGGTCTCACTAAGTTGCTGAGGCTGGTTTCCTGTCTCAGTCTTCCAAGTACTGAGATATTGAAGGCGTACACCACCATGCCCACAGCTTTCACTGTGGTCTTCCCAAGCCCTGCTCCCTAAATATTTCCAGTCTTCTTCTCCTGGGCACTTGAACCCCTCATGTTTTGGAAGGTCATATGAGTAGGTCTGGCAATGGATTGTGAAGGAAAGCGACATGTGTTACTTCCTTGCCAGAGCACTTGGGCCATCTGAGAACCTTCCCACCTTGGGCATGGCAACTAGCAATGTTTGAAATATTGACTGCTTGGTCATCCCGAGTCTGCTAAATATATATGATGAGCAGAACCCCCTTGCTGACCTGTGATGGGCACATAGCAAGAGAAATAAGTCTGCTATTTTCAGGCACTGAGATAGGTTGTGATTGCAGCACAACCCAGCCCATACTGACAGACACTTTTACCCTGCTGGTTTTTCAGCTCTGGATATGACCTGACAGGAAGATGCTGGTGTGGAGAACGGCCTCTTTGGGCAGCAGAACACTGCTCTCAGCAGTCTGGTTCCCTGTAGAGCACCAGTAATTTAGATGCAGATGTGCAGAAATGGATGTACCTTCCGCTCTTCTCTCTACAGGCTGCCTTCTAAATTAATTAAAAGCTGGGGTGAGCAGTGGATATTCTATTAAGCTGGAATGTTCTTTTTACATTTTCGAGTCTGCAACAGTATTTCTGCATGGCTTTGCCAAGTTGTGTTTTACAAGAGTTAGCAGGGTTCCTCTCCTGGTGGGGAAGCATTGTACTATCCAGACATGAGTGGGATCTACTTCCCTGGGGAGCTTTGGGCATCTGGAGGGGCTGCTGGTGGAGCGGAACAGCTGAGGGAACAGCCGAGCCCTGTCCCCAATGCTCTGTGAGCCTGAAAAAACCCAGGTGGGTTCCAGCCTGGTGTCATGGGCAGAGTAAAAAACCAACAAGTCCTTCTGTCTACCCCCAATGGAAGGGAAGTGGCTATCTACGTGAAGTGAAGATTAAAAAGAAAAGCCGCCGAACCTCAGGAACATAAAATGACAAGAGAAATGGGCAAGAGACAGAGATTTAATTGAATAAAAACTCCAGGCTGTGACAGGGGTGGGAAGACACAAAGCAGTAATTAACAACATAATTTTTTAAATGATGATACAATTAATTAACATCCTGGGTAAGTGCAGAGGGGGAGGGGCACAGCCCAGAAACACTGCTAAATAAAGAAGGGAACTTTGTGTATTTAGAAAACGTCTGTGTGCAAATGGCCCTGGTTAGCTCACGACTACCACCCACGAGGATTCTCAAGCCAGAGGGAGCCGACCCATGAAGCAACTGTGGATTTCAGTTTTTTTTCTGAAATGTGCATTTCAATTTATTCTCACCCGTGAGGGAGAGATACAGGGCTAGATAAGGAAGTCGACAGCTATTTAGGTATGGTTCATACTTCTGGTGGAGGACCGGCCTCCCCTAAGGGCCCTGGGGGTGGACAGGGTCCAGGAGCTGAAAGCCTTCTGGGCGGGCTCCCAGTCTGCAGGAATTTACCCTGTTGGCTGGAGCCGGAGTGTGGCAGTTTATTAGGGCATTGTGAGGGCTGGCTGTAATCTGTTCAGGAAATGATCTTCTGATACCACTGGGTTGTTCACTTGTGTGAGCGAGCTGCTCAGAGAGAAGAGGAATCTCAGACAAGCGAGTGGTGCGATCCCAGGATCCACACTGATTGCACTCCCTCCACCCCAAGGTTAGAAGGGGTCATCCTCCCTGCCTAGGGGTTTAGAGATGACAGATGAAGCCTCATTTTGAGCTCACTTCTGGGAGAACCCTCTCACACTAACTTCGGGGCTCCTTATGACCCAGAAAACTCAATTGTCCCTTTCATGGTTGCGAGAGCCATAGCATCTGCCCAATGATTGAGACAGCCATCTTGATGGGGTCAATCTAGAGTCAAGAAACATAATGATGTTTGTTGCCTGCTGGGAGTCTTGTCACGACCTTGTTTTGTTTTGTTTTTTTCTTTTTTCTCACTCTCAAGAGAAGATCCGAAGGCAGTACTGCCTGACTGGGAAGATCTATCACTCACAAGACATTTGGAGAGAAAAGTTATCTTTACACATTAGTTCCTAGCCTGGGGCTCAGTACAGGGTAGAGTTTAGATTCACCTGCATTTACTTTTCTAGGTGGAAAACTTCTTTTGCCATAATAACCCGCTAGCTCATGCCCAGTCAGGTCAGTTTTCAGGCTAGTAGACACTGCCTAGTTATAGTGGCAGAGAAACCTGATAACTTGACTTAAAATGAGGGCTACTTTCTTAAGTTGCTGCTCCCAGGACATGTGACATGTATAAAGAATGAGACACAAGGTGTGCAAATAGCTTTTATGTTACTGACTTTCCATCGTTGAAAGAGGAAGGGGTTCATGAGCTGATTTGCTTCTTGCATGTCCTACACGCAGCAGGGACTGGCATTGCCTAGTCACAAGTAGAGCAGAAATTGTCCTCCATGTGCTTACCAGGGCTACACAGACTGGTATTGAGCAATCAACCCAGTTAAAGGGGTTGGCAGGAAGGCCACTATTAACTCAATAGGAATGTGCTATTATACTACAGAATAGTTCAAACTCTTCTTTTTCCTAAACTGAATTTGGCCTAAGGTAGAGATCTAAAGAAAAAATAAAAACGAAACCCCTCACGGTCACTGAAACAAACACCAAATACTTAGTGATTTATAGAACTAAAGTTAAGATGAGTGTTGTCCCAAAGTCCGTGGAGCCGAGATACGCTCAGGCTGACCGGGTTTCAACCAAGAAGAGAACCCTTCCTAGAGAGACGGACTCACATTGGGGCTTGGATTTCAAAACTCCCCATTCCAAAAAGAGCATCTTATCTAGGTTTTTCTTTGATCTGTTTAGGTGTTTAAAACAGCTGCTTGACACTTCATGGAATTTATAAAGCTATGTATAATGCAGAAATCATTTAGAAACATATGTGCCTGTCCTTCTTTACAATGTTATTTTCGAGAACAAAGATCCTGTTTTCAAACAAATGTGATCATTAACTGTGGCACATCAGAAAACATGGCATTGTGAATTTCATTAGAATCATTCCTAAAGAAAGTGACTAAGTTCCCACGAGGAATCAAGACAGTTTCAGTTCAGGAGAAAAGCTGTGAGAAAGGGGAGCCAGGAGCCCTGAACGCCAGCAGAAGGTTCATGAACACCGCACAGCTTTTGTGCTTCCAACATGGAACCAGGAATCCGCATCTTGGCTTATGTCACACCAGCGAAGAGCTTCAAAGGGTAATTTAGCCTTTGATCAATTCGTACCATTCCTGCTGGGCACTGAAAATGCAGCCATAGCTCCACCCCACCATCTCTTTCTCCAGGGTTGTGGAGGTCAACAGACATAGAAAATTCCAGAAACCCAATCCATCTCTCCTGCAAATACTGCTATTTTACATTGTACTTTATAAAACCAACTTCAGGGTTCTCCACCCTTTGCTTTTTTTTTTTTTTTGTTTTCTTCTTTTCTTGACAGAAGAACCATACAAAGTAAAAACCACAAAAACATCACCTTGGGAGACAGAAAAGACTAAGACAGATCTGACCACATGACAAGTGTCTGGGCCTTGACCTACGCAGGAGCAGGTAAGACCCTGGAGTGGCAGATGGCCACTGCTGTGGTGGCGGCTGCACAACACTGCGATTAGACAGCTGGACAAGTGCGAAAAGAACATTGCTGCGTCCGTTGGCGTGGCTCGGCCGTGCAGTTCAGGGCGTTGGAGGCGGTTTTGGAGACGGGCACGAGCTCTCACTGTCGAAGCTGGCGGCCCGGCCCTGCCACTGTGGAGAGGAGGATAAACCCATTACTGACTGCCAAAGGCATCGACATTTCTGCTTCCAGAACTTAACTAGCCCATGCACTCAATTCACCTTTCCCGGCTTCTTGGTAAGCTCTCTTGAATTTTGCTGTCAGCCATGCAAAAACATAAGGAAAACAGCTTAGAGCTTCTAGTTTGGAATACTGGATGATCAAAAAAGACCTACTGCAGAGATAACTTCAGCTTTTTTCAAAATGTGATGTGTGTGTGTGTGTGTGTGTGTGTGTGTGTGTGTGTGTTTAATGAGGTGCTATAACTGGACCATTTCTGAGTGCTTCAGCCATTTTTCACACTGAAAATCAGATTATGTTAGTAGTGAAAGAGGCAGTCTGCAGAGTATGGCCTTACTGCCAAGAACCCACGATCATGAATTATTAGCAATTTGTCTGGGAGCTGTTAGTACAGGAGAAAAAAAAAAACCCAACCCCAAAAACAACCTTGATATTGCTTTGGTTTGGGGCTCTCTTCTTCAGTTTCGATGTGTCCTGTGTGCACTCGCATCTGGCCTGTGGAGAGGTAGGAGGTGTGAGGGAGGCGGCCCCTCCCTCTGCACCGCTGCCCTGTCTGCAGGTGGCGTCCTCTCAGCCTGGCTCTAACCCTTCTGTGGAAGCGGTGATGTAATGAGACGTAATGCAGTGAAGGAGAGCGCTGAGGATGGGTGGACCTGTGCCTGGAGCCATTCAACCCCTCTTCTACTTTTTAATTATTTTTATATTTTAGTACTGGGAATTGAACCCAGGGGCATTCTACCCCTGAGCTACACCCGGAACACTTTTTAAAAATTTTTTATCTTGAAACGGTCTTGCTAAGGTTTTTTGTTTTGTTTTTTTTGTACCAGGGATTGAACCCAAGGGCATTCTTCCTCCGGGCTACACCCCCAGCCCTATTTTTTATTCTTTCTTTCTTTATTTTTTGCGGTACCCGGGATTGAACCCAGGGGCGTTCTACCTCCGAGCTACACTCCTGGGCCCTATTTTTTATACTTTATTTTGAAACTGGGTCTCATGAAGTTGCGGAGGACCTCACTAAGTAGCTAAGGCTGGCCGCGAACCTGGATCCTCCGGTCTCAGCTTCCCAAGTACTGGGATTACAAGTGTGCGACACCATGCCCGGCTTTATTCTTTAGTTTGAAACAGGGTCTCACTAAGTTGCAAAGGGCCTCACTAAGTAGCTGAGACTAGCCGCGAACCCGGATCCTCCGGTCTCAGCCTCCCAAGTACTGGGATTACAAGCGTGCGCCACCATGCCCGGCTTGCTAAGGTTTTGAGGCTGGCCTCAAACCTGCCATCCTCCTGTCTCAGACTCCCAAGTGCTGGAATTACAGGTATGAACCACCATGCTGGGCTCATTCAGCCCTTCTTTAAGTGGAAAAGCTAGTAGTAGCCGTAGCAATGTTTCCTGGGCTAGGATCTGACTCTATGAATTCTTGAGCCGTCGTGGGCAGTTTAACTTCAAAGTGAGTCAGGGTCTGTCCCCTGCTCACTCGTCCTTTCGTGAGCTGAGGAGACCCAGTATTCCCTCATGCCTGCAGGAGGGCTCTAGAGTGAGGTGAGGGAAGGGGTCAAAGGTGGCCTCTGAACCACATGTGCGTCCGCTTCTCCTGAGCTTTAGGGTCCCCACTGAGGAGTAGAAGCTGCAACCTTGCATTCGGGCACATACGGGGTGCATGGGGAGGATGCAGATCCCCCTCAACTCAGCTATTTCCAGACAGAGCTGAGCTGAGCCACCTAAGGAGTGGACCATCTGTCACCCAGCATCACCTATGAACCAATGGGAAACACACAAAGCTGAGGGGAGACCCAGAACTGGGGAACTATCTCAAAGCCCCCTGACCTAAGGAGAGCCTCCACTATTCTTCTCTGGGCTCAGATCTTCACGGGCTCCCTGGTACTCCCTGTGCGGGCCAACCTAATGGTCTTTACAACTAACCAAGGTATCGATGGCCGCCATGATGCACGGAGACCAGGCTTGTTCAACCCGGTCACTCTTAGCCTGTCAGTACTGGAGGCAGGCCTGGGAGAGCTTCCAGTCCAACCCTCTCATTCTTATAACTAAGACAACAAAGACACAGAAAAGTCAAGACACAGCCAGTTAGGACAGAGCCAGGACCTGAAACCAGGTCTCCTCACTCCCAATGCAGTGCTCTTCCCATTCCATCCTGCGGCTCTCTGGGCTCGTGGCCACGCCAGGGGAAGAAGGAGACACGAAAGGTAAGAAGAAGCCTAACCTCTTTGGGTCCACACCGGGTACTTACTCCTAACTCCAGGTGGCAGTCTCTCTGCTTTGCAGCATCCACGTGAATGAAATCACAACCGAGGGGTTCCCTGGTGAAATATTTCAGATAAATAAATGCCTGGTTGTTGAGCCCACTGTGACTTCTGACTCAAGTGTTTCTTAACCAGAAGGTGACACAAGACGATTGCTAATGCCTTCATTTAGCAGACCTTCAATTTAGGAGGTAGAATTTTTCTGTTACCACCTTTAATGTCAGTGACAGGTACATTGTAATTACTGGCTTCTCCCCTGGGTGAGTATATGCCACTTACACAACCTGATTGATAGGCCAGGCCAGAGGAGAAAACATGGAATGGCTATAGAGAGTCTCTTTTCCCCTTTACGTAACAGTCCAAAGACTAGTCACACAGAGCGTCATTGTTTATCTAGAAGGAATGAAGACGGGACACTGGCTCCCCTGCTAGTCCCCCATTTTTCCTATGGAGATAAAAGGGAGGAGATGGGGTTCATGGACAATGGGAAGGTGAATGATTCTGCCAGGCTCATCAAGATGGCTCTGAAATAGCAGAGAGCCTGTCCCCCGCATGCAGGAAGCATACTGCTCCTGACTGGCTGGGTTCCAGTCAGGTCTTTTGTTGTTCTGAAATGGGTCACATTCCAACAGAGATCTAAAATCCCTGGCAGGTGATCTGAACTTGGCCTTTGTAATAAAGCACCTTGGAGAGGGTCACTGGCCAACCAGGCTCTGTGTGTGGTGACAACGACGACACACAACACTGGCAGCAGTGCTGAGAGGGAAGGGGGCTGGCGCCGCAGCTGGGGAAGGGCACTCGCTATAGGTTAATGAATTTTTATTCATGAGCGATCCCAGCAGGGAAAAATACCTTTTCAGTTAATTTGTTTCCCACAACCTTATTTTTAAACACCAAACAGGCGAGCAAGTATAGTGACCTCAGTTCCCATTAAAAAAAAAAAAAAAAAAGAAATGATCGCAGCGCCCAAGGCTTCTCTATGAAAGGTGCGAGATAAATACAGAGGACTGTGCCGACGCGATGCCATCTATCTTCCCCAGAGCTGGAGAAGAAGATTTCTTTATGGATTATACAAATTGGAGATCCCAGTTTCAGGAGCAAGGCTTCTGCTCAATGGCCAGAACAGAACCAAAAATAAAGCAGGATGGGCGCTCTGGAGGGGACTGGGAGGATGTATTTTCAAGCACGATGCCTCACGTGAACACAAAGCGTATACTTCATATTAGCCGGGCAGGGTTTAGATGCATTTTTATCAAGATACTTAAAACCGTGGGCGCTAAAAGTGTCAGTGAAAATTCTATCCAAACACAGTACTGTTGAAATCCTAAGACGCCAAGACGAATGTCATTTTCAGCCTCTTCGTACAGAGAAGCGATCAGCTGAGCAGAAAATGATAGGATTGTGTGGGGGAAGGGCAGACCCGGGCGCTCAGAGTGCCAGGTCAAGAAAAAAGTAAACCCAAAGGATATGAATCAATTTATTCTCTTTTCTTTTTCCCTATACTGTTACTTTCCTTTTACTGTCTCATCAAATATTCATTTTCAAGGGCTTGATTTGACTTTATCTTTCTTTTGTAGTCTGGGCTAGTGAGTCGGAGTTCTCAAAGAAACAGGACTTGGAATCAATTATTTGGCTTAATTAGGTCGTATTCATGTGATTCTGGGCCCAGTCTGTGGTGCCCTGCACCCCCACTCCAGGAGCTGCTCTGTGGGTTGCTTCCTTCGCCAGGGGCAGGCCCAGCCTGGGGACAGTGACGGGTTATTGCAGAGCCCTAGGAGAAAGGTCGTCACAGTTCAACACCTGTAGGGTCAGCGTTTCCTAGACACGCACAGTTGGGAGGGTCTACCTCCTCACTTACCAACCAGGAAACCAAAGACGAGCTTAGGGCAGTGGGTTGCCTGAGGCTCCATAACAGAATCCTCTAAGCTCAAATGCCATGCCCTGCCCCTAACCCACCTTTTAGTTACTTATTCTATTCTTAAATATCTCCAACATTGCTGCCATCGTCCCTCCTGGGTTGAATCCATACCACCTTCAGTGAGGGGCTAGATTGTCTCCAGGTTGCCTAGAGCTCTGCTCAGTAGCGTCACCTGTGGCTGGTGGTGGGTACTGCACCCACACTGCTGGGAGCCCCTCCTGGGAGAGGGGCAGTGCTCCCCCAGGGAGCCTCAGAGCAGAGGGACTGGCCTCACTCATTAAAGCTCCACAGCTGTGGGAAGACCAAGGCAACCATAAGACAGAACTGTGAGGACCCTGCTGACATAACTTTGTTCTGAGCCTGGTTCCTTGATGCTGCCTCAGAGGCCACAGGGCAGGAGCGCCACAGAGCACAGCCAGCCCGGGGAGGTAAGTCAACTGGGCTGGCGCCCAGGAAGCCACTGTCTCCCACGGCTGCCACGTCTCCCCTCAGCTCCCAGTCTCTCTTGGGACACCTCACAAGTTGAAAGCAGGTGGAAATGGCTTGTCCACCGGGGGGGGGGGGGCGGTCGTCACCATACCTTTTCTGTGCCTCAGAGTAGGGGTAGGGGATGACTCTGCTTTTAGTTGAGGGCCAGGTGGTGGAAGGGATAAAGTTTTATCTTTGTATTAGATTTTCCAATTTTATACAGCTCTCTAGACTTACGAGGTTTGAAGCCTAAGATGAGGGGATGAGCACCCAGCTTTCTATGATGCACTGGAGCATGAAATATTGAAAATGAGGCTCCAGGCTGGCCTGGCCGCCCCCACCTCCCAACCCATTTGGGAAAATGCAGGCCTGGGGACTGCCAAGGTGACTGATCACAGGATTAAGTTGGTGGGGGTTGGTGGAGGTGGGGCAGACGGTAAATATCACTCAAAGAGGCATTTTCTTTGCAGCTGGGACAGAAGTGATGAGCCCCAGATTACACCGCAAGTCAGGAAGGGCCGAGATTGAAGCCCACATTTCAGGACTCCCAGCCCAGTGCTCTGTTAGAACCCAGTCCACGGCTTTAGACAGAAAGCATGGCACCTTGAGGCTGTGCTCCCTCCCCCGTGATGGTGAGAACTAGCCTTCATAAGAGCAGGAACCTGTCCTGCGGCCATCTCCATCCAAGCCGTGAAAACTGTCAAGTGACTGCCGGCCTGGAGCCTCAGAGAACTCACTGTTCCCATAGGTGTGGAATTTCTCGCCAAGTTCTGATCTCACCCCCTTGGGGCTTTCTCTAAAGGACTAGCTTGGCCCACGGGCTTGTTGAAGGCTTTTCAGACCTGGCACAGTGGCCTGCTGGGAAGACTTCTTCAGAGTTCTTATTTTCCATTAAGAACTCAGTGCTGCTTTCAAAATGCCCAGCATCAGGGGCTGTTTGCCAGGCAGCCACCCTCTTCCTCCCCGACTAGCCCACTGCACATGGGGTGAGAAGCAGACGGCCCCCATGCCCCCTTCCCACAAAGGCCAAGGGGCTCGCAGCAGCCGATGCCATTCTCCAGCCCGCGCTGTCATGCAGCAGACACGCCAAGGGCCAGGCGATCTCACCCACCTCTTTGAAGGATTTCTTTACCTCCACCAAGGAGTGCCAGTGAGCGATGGGCTTCCGTGGGTATGCCAGCATCTCGTTCCAGTGGTCCCTGCCCAGGCCTTCGGCGGTGATCCCCACACGACAGACTCCTATGATCTCGTTGTGGCCCACTCTGAGGGAGAAGCATTGGTTACCAGACATGCTCTCAGACAGGAGGTCCTGGATGGCAGGACGCTGCCTGGTGGGTCTAATTCAGAACTGTGAGCTCTGAAAAGCCTCAGTGGCCCTGAGACTTTGCCCAGCTTCCTCGGGTGGGTGTTTGACACAGAGGGATGAACAAAGGGTTCTAAATTGGAGTCTCAGGAAACAGTGGCAGAGGGCTCGACTCTGGGGGTTGGGAGAGATCGTCTTCTTTTATTTGACTTGACCAGCACGTTACAACTTCACTGGAGACATCTTAGAAATAAATCACCCACTCTGAGCACCATTTCTCCATAACCCCAGAGGCTGGGATGTGATTTATTCACTTAGCAAGAACATGAATCAGCACTGGAGTCTGTCCATCAAGCACCTACTATGCCTGAGGACTTGAGCTAAAACTCCAGGGCTGAGGGTTTATTGCATGGTCTCTGCCTCTTTCAGCTGAAGTGGCATCTACAGAGGAGTCATGGGGCTGGAGTGATTGGAAAAAAAAGTTTTTTTTGAGGCAGTCTTGATGGGAAAGCAGGATAAGCAAAGAGGAAGGGGAAATCAGGTTGGGTGGATATGCTGGGTCCAGATAATGGAGGGTCTTGAGAGTCCAGGGAAAAAGGACAATAGGAGCCATTGCTGGTTCTTGAGAAGGGCAGGTCCAGGAAAAATGTTCAGGAGAGCATGTCCTTGGTCTGTTGGCTGGATGGGGGAAGGGAGTGATGGAGGCTGCCCGGCATCCCAGAGCAAGAGTGGCAGCCCACAGAAATGGCGAGGATAGGCATTTTACAGGACAGATGAGAGACAGGACTGGATGCCGGATGGAAGAATGGGAATAGTCAGGGTGGTGAATTCAGGGAAACTGATGGGTGGAGTCGCTTCTGATGGAAACAGGCCCGCTGGGAAGGGAAGCTGGAGCCCTTTGCTAAGGGGGGGGGGTCAGTGTTCTTCCTCAAACTCCCGTGCTGTTGGGTGCAGCCAGATCTGAGGCCAATGGGCATGAGGCCTGAGTCACAGGCCCAAGGCCAAGGATCCCCAGGCTGCATGGAGTGGGGGAGGGGCTGGGAATCGTGTTCCTCTGGGACCCAAACCTACCGATCGTAATCCATAACCGAGATGAGCAGGCTGACTTGATCCATGTTTTCCGGGGGAATGTCGAAGATGATGGCCTCGTTGTAGACAGGATTGAGAGTGTTCTTCTTTATGGTCGTTTTCTTCTTTTTCAGCCTCCGCCCATCACACAGCAGGGACACTTTGACGTAGGGATCTGTGCCAATAGGGAAGGGAGCACAATCAAGAGGTGTCCTCGAACACCCTTCACAGCAGAGGGACTGAGGCCGTAGACCTACTGCTGCTCATCAGATGGTTCAGGGGGTTGCTCAAATCATTAAGCCACCTTGTTGTGGCACACCTGTCTCTGAGGATTCTCTGTGCTTAATAAACACAGAGTCTTTAGCTACCTCAGTGTTCTTGGGAGAGTGCCTAATGGACTTTCACTAATAGGGTAGCTTGCCCCAATTCAGACAGGATACTTGCCCACAGATGTGCAGTTCCCAGCCCTAAATCTCAGCCCCACAATGGCTGGCTGGCCGGCTCAAAGCAGTGTTGAAACTAACAATGACCCTTTGCCACCTACGTGGAGTCCATCCTTCCTCGCTCTCTCTCTCTCCAGCATTGTTAACCAAAGAATAAAGGGGGTAAAAATAGAACTCAATGATGCCCAAGGAATAGCCACGTGTCAGAGTGGAATGAACAGCAACAATCACAATGCTGCTCATGTCCTCCCCCCTAGACAATGTGATTTTGGGGCCCAGCATGTCTATAATCTCATTGCCATTTGGCATCAAGAAGGGGGAAGCATCCGTGCTCTCTGCTTCCCTGGAAGCCTTTTCCTGCCCTCTGTGAGCAGGGGAGGGGAGGGACCTGTGGCCAGGGGAGTGGGTAAGGTGGTCCCCGGAGACTCGGGCAGCTGGTTGACATTTCACTTCTCAGTGAGATCTTGGATGCTTTCCATCCTGCGAAGAGATGTCTTTTTATTAAACGTCCATAAGCCTCCCCATCTCGTCTCTCCTTTCGTTTTCTGAATAGGTGTTTTGTGGTCATCTTTCTACCCTGAAATTTTCTACTCATCCAAATGAAGTGACATCTATTGTATCTTACAGCACAGGTGTCTTGGTCAGCATCATAATTAGTGTTTATATTGCACAGCTCAGGAAACAAGAGGGTGACTCACAGGTAATAATAGCTTCGGATGCTGACATGCCAACATGCTTTCTTGCCCAGAAAGAAGCCAGGGCTCATATGAATCTGTCAGGAGGGGCAGGTCAAAGCAGCCACTCCCCAGCTCTGCCATTTGTGGATGTACAGCTCTGTCTCCTGGGCAGCCGAGCACCTGCTTGGCCCTCATGCTCCCTGGCATCATGTGGGGGCAGATGAGGTGCACACCTATGGTAGAAACTAGGGAAACTGCAGCACCTGGCCAGAAGCTCCAAGCCTTCCAGGCATTTCTGTAAACATCCAAACGAGCTGCTGACTAATCAATGTGACGGTGGCAGCTGTGCCTGAACCACTGGGACACTTAGTTTTATGGAGGAACTGGGGAGACCATGAGGAATTTAATCAACCTGCTGTCTCTGACTATCCATTTGCAAGGGCCCCCTTGCAGAGGGATTTTCAGTAAACAGGAAGGAGGAGTTTTGAGAACGTGTGTGAGGCGCCTCTGGTTTCCACAGGCTCCATTCTTCAAGGGTCTGCCCCAGGGCACGGCTCAGGACCAGCAGACAGGTGAGAAGAGACCTGTCTTTGACACTCAACTTCTTAAGAGTGCAACTTGCCTTAGAAAGTGTCTTCAGGCACGAGATTGCTCAAGGGCTGCCTCGTTCCTCTGCTACACCTGTTTCCATACACTCCCACTCAGAGCAAATGTTCATATCTTGAGGCTTAGGAAAAGATAGGCAGAGCCACTTGTCCAGTGGGCCACAGGGCAAATGGCTTAGCATCCCTCCTCAACACTGTTCAACCCTACAAGGCATACCAGTTTATAACATTCAGTGGGCATATCTCTCTTGCAGGAACCAACACTCCCACCAGCGTCCACCAGGCTAAGCAGAGATGACGGTTCCCTAGCGTTCTTGGGGCAAAGGTGTGTGGTGTCTAGTGGAATGCCGGCCCCAGATGATATTTGAGGTTTCTCTCTGTGATACTCCATGCAGTTGACTGAGGGGGCACGAAGACCACCAGTGTATTTCAGCCTTATTGTCATGGGAGCCAGCAGAATTCAGCATTTGGTGTGTGCCAGGCACTGTACTAAGATACGTATATACACATTAGGCCATTTCAAGTTCACATCAACCCTATAAAATATTTATTAGCAACACCTCCATTTCATAAGTAGGAAAACTGAGTCTAAGAGAGAACCGAGGCTTAATGAACTTGCCTAAGAATTGAACCCAGGACTGATTCCAAAGCTCACATTTTTTGATCCCTTGATTCAAAGCAGTATAGACCAGATTTGGCACCCCTTTGTAGCATACTGGTCCTTATTATTTTGTAATATTTAATTGTCATGGTTCTAGCAGATAGGCTTAGAGAATCGATTGAGGGGTAGTCTATATCAAGGGAAA
This sequence comes from Glis glis, assembly GCA_004027185.1. Taxonomy (NCBI): domain Eukaryota; kingdom Metazoa; phylum Chordata; class Mammalia; order Rodentia; family Gliridae; genus Glis; species Glis glis. The sequence continues at coordinate 108,200 of PVJS01000142.1, read as the reverse complement.
CGGAGGATCCTTGGTTTTAAAGGTCAATGCCATATAATTCTAGAACAGGCAATTGATAAGCTCCATTTCGCTACCCATTTAGTCCAACATCAAACCAGTTCGGGCTGAAGGCAACTTCAAATTCATCCTCAAAAACAGGAGATCTAGTTTAAGAGGCCCCTGGCATGCTCACATCCACTGTGTCACCCTGGGGCGAGGGTCCTCATGCTATAAACAAATCCATTCATTGGTTCATTCATTAATCCATAGTTAATGAACACTTACTGTGTTCTGGGCATTGCTCCACATACTTGCTTACATCAGCAGACAAAATAGACATAAATCTTGGTACACAGAGGACCTCTGCACTCTCAGAAGCCAACAAGATTTAATACCAGATTCCAAACCCAGGCAGAGAAGAGGGGCAATTGTGAGAGGGCACCTCACTTTAATTACACCAGAGAAGATAGTGTGGGGACTAGGATAGCAAAATCCTATTTCCCTTGGCAGCCTCGAGAGTCCTCGGTGAATTTCTGTCCCCAGCATGTACTTATTTTGGTATTAAAATGAAATCTGCATTGAGTACATTTTGAGGGGACTTGACTCGCTGCTGCCTGAGAGCTTTGCGCCTGTCAGCAGAGGTTCGTTAAGCTCTCCACCACGTCCTGATGTGTTTAGGCAGCTTCCACCAAGGAGGAGCCTGCGGGTGGGCCTTCCTTGCGGGGGCAGGGGGTTGGCCTGGAAGAGGGCACTGCAGAGACAGTTGGAAGCTGGAGCAGAGACTCCTCCGAGGGATTCAAAAGTGCAGTCAATGAATGAGCTGGGTGCTGTGGTGCACACCTGTAATCCCAGCGACTCGGGAGTCTGAGTCAGGAGGATTGCAGGTTTGAGGCCAGCCTGGGCAATTTAGTGAGACCCTGTCTCCAATAAATAAATAAATAAATAAAAAGGTCTGGGGGTGTAGTCAGTGGTAGGGCATCCCAGGTTCAATCCCAGTACCGCAACAAAACAGAACAAACCACAAAACCACCACCACGACAAAAGGTGCGGTAAATGCGTGGTCCTGAATTCAATGTTTCTTGACCACTTTTCCCTGAAACCTCAGCTTTCAAGGCCTGATGCCCTATCTTCTTCCACCTGCACAGGGTTGCACCTGGGCCCAGATGTTTTTAGCTGGGCCATGGCCTCTTTCTGGCAACTGTAATTATACTAAAGAGTCTTCTGGGAATTAAGTAATTTATAAACACAAAGGAAAACACTTCAGTATATTCTCAGCCAAGTTCAGAAGCGCCTCGCCTCCTGAGTGGCTTTACAGTGGGATTCAGAATCAGCAGAAGGGCCTCTTGGGAGGCGGGGCTAGGGAAACACACCCAGCCTTTCCCCCATTTGCCGTTATGAGTGCAGCCCAGAATGTTCTAGTTCTTTGGGAGGCTTCACTGTGTCATTCCACAGGGCAATTTGAGCTCATGGGGGAGGGAAGCTCACAGACCTCAAACTACTCCTCTGTTGTCTCCAAACGCAAATATCTCCCCCTACAAACCACTTGCAGAATCGTGGAAGAAGAATGAATCCTCTGACACCATGCCCGGCCTGCAGGTCTCTGCAGCCCTCCCTGAACAAGCATCTCCTGCGTTGCTGGAATTGCTGTTTCTATTCTCCTGCTGTAGCTCGCTCCCTTGGTGCCAAAATTGAGGCTGGAGCCCTGCAGGAAAGCTCCAGTATAAATGCACTTCGCTTTTCAGTGGCTTTGCTCCTCTGACTGAGCGCAGGACTCCTGCCCTGGGCTGTGTGGACCTGTAAACATTCATGCGCTCCAATTGGACATGGCCCTGCTGGAAGTCCTCACATAGGGGCCTCACATAGACTGGGGAGTGTCCTTGGTTTTGGGTCTCGTATATTTCCTTCTGATTCTCTCCCTCCTCCAAGAGAAAGACTGATAGTAATAGCTAACTTCTCCTGAGTGCTTATGATGTGTCAGGCACCATGCTAAGCATTTACATGGATCAACTCATTTATTCTGAATGCAACCACTTTTCAGATTAGGAAAGTGCTGTAGTTTGGATCTTGAACGTCCCCCAAGGCCTGTTTGTTGAAGGCGAGGTCCCTAGCCTATAGCCCTCTTGGGAGGTGGTGGGACCTTTAAGAGGCGGGGCCTAGCTGGAGTACTTAGGTCTAGGGGGCATGCCCTTGAAGGGGATGCTAGGACCCTGGCCCCTCTTCTTCCTCTCTCTTTGCTTCCTGGCTTCCAGGAGGTGAACAGGACTGCTCTGCCACCTGCTTCTGCCATGCTGTACTGTGTTGCCACAGACCCAGAGCAGCTGGGCCAAGCAACCATGGCTGAAACTTCTGAAACCCTAACCCTAAATAAATCTTTCCTTTTTTTTTGTCTTTTTTTGCAGTGCTAAGGATTGAACCCAGGGCCTTGCACATGCTAAGCAAGTGCTCTATGACTGGGCTGCGCCCCCAGCCCTGCCTTTCCTCCCTGACGTTGACTGTCTCGGGTATTTTGTCACAGTGAGGGTGTTATGGTTTGGATATAGCATGTCCCTGGAAAAGCTCATATACTGGCCATGTACCAATGTTTAGAGGTGAAATCATTGAATCAGGGCTCTAACCTTAGCAGTGAATTCATCCATGGATGGATCAGTAATTTCAGTAGATTTACTGGTCACAACTGTAGGCAGATAAGGTGTGCCTGGGGGCATGGCCTTGGGGACTATATATGTCTCTGGTCATCTATCTATCACCTATCTATCTATCTATCATCATTATTATTATTATCTATCATCATCATCATCATCATCATCATCATCATCTATCTATCTAATCTATCATCTCTCTGATTCCCAGCTGCCCTGAGCAGTTTTCCTCTGCCACATCTTGTGTCCATGATGTCTCTGCCTTGGAGTTGGCCAACCATGGACTGAACCGCTGAAACCACGAGCCCCAGTAAACCTTTCCTCCTCTAAGTTGTTCTTGTTAGGTATTTTGGTCACAGCAATGGAAAAGGAGACTAAAGCAGACAGAGGGAGAGCTGACTAACACAGAAACTGCAGCCTTTACACAGGAAGGAAGTGGCAGAAGTGGAATCTGGATGCAGGCAGTTTGCTTCCCAAGCTGGAGCTCCTGTTCTAAGAATACCAGCAGCTACTGCCCAGTCTTCCTGACCAGTCTTCCAAATCCCAGTGTCTGGATTTCAGGGAGGATGGAGGGCACGGCAGGTCACATGGGTGAGGTGGGGTGTGTGTGTGAGAGAGTACCTGAGTAGCCTGTGATGTCCATCGCCTTGAGGTTGCGACACTTGATCACCGTGAGGGTGAGCCTGCCTGCCGTGGGCAGGTAGCAGAGGGAAAACATGATCTCTCCCAAGTCCACGCTCTCCTGCAAAGAAACAGATAAGAAGGCAGGTGAGGGGCACACAGGTCGTGGGCCTGCTCCCTGTGCATTGGCTGTGGGGCACTCTAGAGCCCAGGAGAAGGCTCTTGGAGCTACAGTGCCATATGTTTAAGACCCAAGGGACTGGCCTCTGTGCTTGGGAGTGAATGGGTACAAAAGGTAATTAACAGTATTGCTCCTTCAGTACAGTTCATCCCCTTCAATATTCTCTCTCTCTCTCTCTCTCTCTCTCTCTCTCTCTCTCGACAGAGTTTTGCTTAGTTGCCCCTTCTGGCCTCTAACTTGCGATCCTCCTGCCTCAGCCTCCCTAGTCTCTGGAATTACAGGTGTGTGCCACCACACCCAGCTTCTCTCATTTTTTATCAGATTCTGATCCTACTCCTTGCCATTCTGCTTTGGCCTGACTTGCCCTGCATGCACCCGTTGGCTGCAGCCCCGCGGTGGCCCATGCCTGGTCTCCAGCTCACCCTTCCACACCGCCAACTGACCCCGCTGACTTCCTGCCTGTCAAGACAGTGTCCTGGACAGGGCACAGGCTCCAGCCACCAGGCGGCCCCTCTCCTAGCACATCTGCGGCTCTTTTCTGCTTCTGCTCCTCAGCTCCATCATTCTGTGTCAACCCCTCTGCTTCTGGAAGCTTCCTTGCCTCTCCCAAAACACACTCAGGAGACTGACTATGTCGCTGGTCTCTCTAACTTCCGGGCTCTGTGTGGATGTGGAAAGGATCAATGCCTTGCTCAGGACAAGCTGCCAACCAACGAGATGTTCACTTGCCATCCTGCGCTTGATCCCAGGCCTGGATCAGCTTTGTCCTTTCCCCCTAAATGTGATTATGCTTTGAAAATAAACCCGGCAAGGAGCACGTGCTCTGCCACTTCTCCTGCCCCCAGAAACATCATGGCCAGGGACCCCAGGACATTCCCGAGAGATCAGGAGAACTTCCCTTCCCTAGAAAGTTCCCCTGTCTTCCTAGAAGGACGACAAGCATGCCCATCTGTTGTATTCGATGCTCTCTGCCAGACTGTTTTTTCTCTCTGCCCCCACTTATAGAATGGGAGTGCAGTTGGTTTGTGGCTCAAGATAGGGAGACATTTCCTCCTGGAGGGCTCCCAGAGCGAGGGTTGAGGAGGAGGGGCAGCTCTGATTTCAGATGGAGCCCTCTATTTCTTTGTTCATTCAGCCGCTCATTCATTCACTCATTTAGGCGACCAATATTAATTGAGTACCTGCTAAGTGCTAAGGCATTGATCTATCTGGGTGCTGGGGATACAGGAGAGAACTTCAAGCCTTCATGGAGCTTGCATTTTTATCAGGGCCAAGGACAATTAAAAAGGGAAACACATAAGTTAGTAGTCAAAAGAATCAAGGAGAGAAAAGTAAGGCAGGGAAAGGGGATAAGAGGTCCTCAAGGGGGAGGCCTCAGGTGTTGAATTTTTAGCCAGGGAAGGCCTCCCTGAGGAGGTGACTTTGGAGGAGAGGAGTTGAGGGTACAGCAAGGTTTTTGTCCCCCCCTCTGCTGGAGACCTCCTGAAGTCTCCACCAGCCGGGAGAATTAGCCAAGACTCCCCCCTTCCACACCTTCCAGAGGATGTAGTCCCATGTTCTCCTCTAGGTGGCGCTGGCACACACCCTTCCCTGGCCCTATATTTTGTATTTTTTGTCTACCTATCCCCTGGCCCCCAGTCAATTCCCAGCAGTAGTGGCAGAGTGACTACCCCTCAGCTCCAGGAGGGGGTCGTTCTGGGGCTGGAGCTGGGCACCCCGTAGAACCAGCTGCCGTCTCCAGCATGCAGGACTCCCAGGCCTCCACAGAGCCAGCGATCCAAGATCAACACCTGTGGACCCTGTCCATGAGCGCGTGTCCACCTTCGAGGCTCACAGTAGCTCTGCGAGGCAGGAATCGTTGCTATCATCCCCTGCATTCGCTCAGGGTGAAAAGTCTTGCCCAGCTAGCTGGACCCCCAGTCGGGGACTCTGGGGAGAGTGCTCCTCATACTCCACCTGAGCAGAGCCATTGAGCATCTCAAGGTAGCCCCCGCTCCTCTATCCCTTGGACCACACTATGTCCATCTGTTCCCTGGTTCGTCCATTCTTGTTTGCTGAGTGCCTGCCAGAGGCCCAGTGCTCTATAAAAGGTGTGTAGTCCCCACCCCCTCGACACACACATAGTATAGTGGAGTGTAACAAGTCCAAGGAAGAGGCTAGGATCCCCATCTTTCTCGGGTGTGTGTCTTCTGTCTCCCTAGTCCCCTCTCAAGGAAGGGAGGTGCAGAAGCCGCCCCATGCCCTAGTATTGTGGGAGCATGGCTGTCAATGTCCTGTGGCAGGGATCAGATCTGTGGTACCTCCGGCTGAATGTCCCACCTCCAACAGAGGCGCTGGGGTGTGCAGAGAAGCCCACCTCCCTTTATTTCCCTTTAAAACTCCCCAAGATTTGATACTACCCAAAGCTACAGAAACCTTCTCAGGCTTGGTAAGCACAGAAACAGGAACCAGGCAGGTGCTCTGCTGAGTCCTTCGCTAAGTTCTCTCAGTGCGGCTTAGTCAGCCCCATGGGGTGGGTGTCTTCATTATCCCCACTGCACACAGGAGAAATTACTTCGTCAGGTTCAGAACCTTGTCCAGTCTTGCATGACTAGCATGCACATTGGTGCCAGACTTACACACGTCAGTCCCCCTGCACAGACACCCTCAGCGGCTCCCTTGCTCGGCCTCTGAATCGAGGCTCATCTTCCTAGTTTGCATTTGGGGCTCTCAACAATTGGGTCCTGTCTTACATCCTCACCTGACTCTCCCTCTTCCCCCTTCTATGCCAGTCCTCTGCTCCGCGGGGCTGGTAAATCTTTGGTCACTTTGGCCAAGATGCTTCTCCCTCTCCTCTTTGCTTGGACAGTCCTATACCTGCTGCAGGGCCCTGGTTTGTGTCCCCTGGAGACCCTGGCTCAGGGTCCACCCACAGGGAGCACGGGCCCCACATCATGCAGCGTTTCCAGCCCCTGAACAGATCACAGGAGTCCTGAGTCCCCTTTTGCCCTGCAGCGCCCCCTTCTCCAGCATGTAGTGACCAGAGGTCTTGGGAGGCAGCATCCTTGCTTCAGAGTGGCCCAGCAGCACACAAGAGGAGCTACACGGATGCCTGCAGGAAGGGGTGATTGCATTTTAGCCAAAAGAACCCTGGCGGGAGTGGTTTTCCACACTGGTGTTAAGATGAAGTTAGGACCCTGGGAAGAATTCTGGAAGCTGCTCCAGCCCCTCAGAGGGAGTAAAGGAAGCCTGCTGTCACTGTGTCCCCCCTTCACTGCCATCCCACAGAGGCACAGTCGCACTTCCACAGGCGATCTCGTGTGGGGGAGTCTGAGTTGGTTTGTACATGGACTTGGAAGACTTGCCCAGGGCTGTGAGGGCTCCCTCAGGTAACGGAATCCCCTGGGGCTTGAGGAATTGCTCTCAAGGATGACCCTGACCAGGGGAGCTCGGCCCACAGGCCCCCCTCTTTTTGTAGGGCCGCCCTTTCTCTTAGGACTGCTGGGGGGCGAGTGGGAGCTGAGTCGCAGCGCAGTGTGGAGACCTGCCCCCCACCCAGCAGTGTCTTCCACTGCCCATCAACCGGCCCAGCCAGACAAAGGGCCAGGCCCAGGATCCCACCATGACATGGGAGCAGAGGAAATGGGGTCGGGGCCTGAAGCCCAGGTCCGGGGACTTCTGCTGCAGGTGATCGCGCCTCAGCAGGCCTGCTCTTGGCTCTGTGGATAGACGAGTGTATTGTTCTGCACATGCAGGCAGCAGAGGACTGGGTTATTTGATAAGGGAAAATAAATAGGTTAATTTTGAGTAAATAGTGAGATGGGAGCTAAGCAAACAGACAGCACCTCCTGATAGCCTCCCTCCCTCTCTAGGAAGCTGAGCCCAGATCCATCCTGCCTGCCCTCTCTGCCCTGCTCCTCTGTGTCAGGAGGCGTCAGCCCCAGATTCCGCGCACCTTACCAACCTCTTAGCCTCATTAGGGATGCTGGAGACTTTGGACTTTAATAAAACCAGGGGTGGCCAGGGGCTGCAGAGCACCAGAGCCTTATTGCTTTCATCTCCACCTGCTGTCGGAGAGGCCGCCTTAGGGTCCCTGACTGGTAATGAGCTCCCTGGTGCGGGAGAGGTCACTACCATCCAGAGAGCGGCAGAAACCAGCGTGGCCCTCTCCACTCCTGACCTAGGGCTGATAAGATGGATCTGAAGTCAGTAGCAGCTGGCTCAAAGCCGTGGCCAGCGCCAGGGGAGGGGAAGCCAGGAAGTTTGCTCCTGGAGAAATCTGTCCTTAAGTGCAAGCTGTCGCCTGATGTCACTGCCCATAACAGTAGCGCACTCCCTGGCAGTACCCGGGGTGCTTGTGCAGGGAGATTCTAAAGGGCTCATCCATTGCAGCTCTCACTGGCTGCAAGCAGCTGCCTGCACAGCTGGTAAAGCATTTCTTTCACATCACCCTGGGCACAGAAAAAAAAAATCTATCTGTGGGCCACCCAGGAAAGAGCAGAGCCAAAGTCAAGAACCCCCGTCTTTAAGTCCTTCTGCCATTAATCCACTGAGAGACGTTGAGCTAGTCATTTCACATCCTAAGCTTTTGTCTGTAAAATGAAGGGGTGTACCAGGCAATCTTTCCTGCCAGCCATGAGAACCAAGGATTCAAACTGGAAAGTTTGTCACCGATCACCCACTGAGATGGCCGGAGGATGTTAGCTGGTGTCCACTGCCCATCTCAAGAAATGTAGCAATTTCATTTTTCAATCCAAATGCTCTCATTCCTTCAGTCCCCACTGCCCGAAAATGTTCCACTCTTCTCCGGGCCTAGCCAGGCTCCTTCCTAAGTAGGCACTGGGTGGCGTCAATGACTCTGAGTCCGCCTTGGGAATCCAGGCTGAGCAGAGCGAGGACGATGCTTCCCCACCTCTTAGAGAACACTTCTTGTCTCTTAGTCACTAAGTGGCTTGTCTGACGGTCTCATCTGCAGCAGAGAAGCATCCGCTACACTTTCAGGAAAGTCACAGGAGACCTAAAAAGGATCTTGGAAGCACTGGGCAGGAAGTGCTGTTAAATTACTCTGGGCAGCGAGGCCTGGAAGAAAGACGGGGTGGAAGCCAATTTGGCACCAGTGAGCCACCCCTCCGAGTAGGCCAAGGCTTGGTGTTGGGGTGCAGGGACAAGTCAACGTGGAAACCAGACACTTACAGCCAGGTGACTCCCTGCTAACTGTTCCCTTGGCAACCAGACCTCCTCTTCATAGCACCGGCTACCACCCTAACTTTTATGTTAATTTGGGGGTTGTATGGTGAGTGCTTGTGCTCATTAGATTATAGGCCCTTTGAGGGTGGGCACGGGTTCTGGTTTTATTCGTCACTTTACCTCTGTGCCTAGCCCAGCACCTGATGCACCGTAAGTGATGAGTGATTGACGGAGAATCTGGATTTGGGGTCGGGCAGCCCTGGGTTCAAGTTCCAGGTCTGACTCTCATGAGTAGGGTGACTTTCTGAACCTTTCATAGTCTTGGTTTCCTAACCTGCAAAATGGGAATAATACAGGACTCACCTCTTAGGGTTGCAAAGTGCTCAGTATTTATTAGTTGCTGCTATAATCATTATTACTGATAAAGAACTCATGGTCTTGGGGTTGGGACGGGGGGGGGGAACGGCATACAAGTAAGTAATAGAAGTGTGGTCCGGATTTGGGAGAGTTGAGGAAGGAGCATTAAACCCTGCCAAGGGTTTCAGGGTAGGTTTCTCAGAGAGAAGGATCTAGAAGATATAGAAAGGTGATTGAAAGAAGTTTTCTAGCAGAGGAAGACAAGCAAGAGCATTCTGGGTAGAGGGGTCAGTGGTGCATAGACACAGGGGCTGTGGAGTGTTCGGGGGGCATGTGAGGCCCTGCGTGGATAGAAGGCATGAGGGGATAGTGTGGAGACAGAGAGCAGCCCAGTCAAGGTGAGGACAGACGAGGCAGGGCAGCAGCCTTGTCTGCCTGGTGGTTAGACTTAGGCCTTTGCCCTGGATTCTTAGGGTAACAAGAGACCTTTCCTGTGCCCACTCTCCCTTCTCCATTTCCTGCTCATCCATGCTGTTACCTTCAACACAGACAGCCACACCACAGACCCTGCTAGTGTGCGTTATTCATTCATTATGCACCTACAATCTGTTCTAAGCCCTCCAGGAGCTTGTATTCTAGGGATGGGAGGGGAAAAAAGCAAGACAGTATCTGAGGGTGCAAGGGAGGCTGAGATGTGACAGGGTAACACACAGGCGAGGGGCTGCTTTAGACAGAGCTCTTCTGAAAGCAAAGGAGACCACAGCCACCAGTGGCGGAGGAGGAAGGTGCTCAGTAGAGAGGCTGCACAGGTGCGCCATTGGCTTGGCGCCTGCAGGGAGTGGAGGTGGCTTCCTCCCAGGGAGAGAGGAGGGCAGGAGGGAGGGCCAGGGAAGCCTTGAATATCCTGGATCTCATTCCCTGTGGAAAACAGAGCCCTCGGAGGAGTCACAGCAGTCTGGAGGCCTCGGTAGGACTGTAAAGGATGGACGGTGGGGGAAATGTAGAAGTGAGAGGGATCCTAGACTCCTTAGCCTCCTGAAGCTGCCATATCTAGTCACCCGCCTAAGTGTCCCTGGACCTGTTAGCTAGCTAGATAGAAATGAGCAGGTCAGGGCGACATTGGGAGGGACCCATGGGAAAAAGTTGAGTGGTCCTCATGAATGGAAATACGGATTCCCCACCTAGCTGTGCTTAGAGCACTAGGGGTGGCGGGAGGCTGAGCTCACTGCCTGTATCACTAAGGGTTTTACTCAGACACTGCTGGGAAAAATTTCCAATGTGGCAAGAACAGCACAGATGCAGGAGTCATGGCGTGCAAAGAGATAGTGACCTCCCCTTATGCATATGCATGATGGGGAAAGGTCTCCAGACTGAATAAAGCTTGCCACACGGAAGACTCAGGACCATTTTTCCACTCCAGAAAGCAGCCCGTTCCAGATCCTTTTCTCTAGAATGTACTCCTTTGTTCTATGCCATTTTCCACCCTGGTTAAGTGGCCCTTTCCAGACCCGTCCTCTGGCCCCAAAGCCCGGATATATATGGTAGATGAAAAGTAGCTCAGAGACAGGGCACCCAGAGCTTCTACCTGCAGCCCCTCAGGCTACCTCCTTGGAGCTTCTAGGAGTCAGCGTGAACTCAGTATCCACAGAATCACCCTTCCTGAGCTGGCCCTCGCCTTCCTAGCCAGCCTCGCCTTCCACCATCCTGCCCCAGGTGCCCCACGCTCCAGCCACAAAGCCTGTAGCATTTATCCGGTGTTTGCTTCATACCATCCTGTCCTAAGTGCTGATTCATATCAAGCTGTATAATCTTCACAAAAGTCTTATGAGATGGGCACTATTAGTATCTCCACCGTTTGAATGGGGACACTGAAGTACACAGCTGTTATGCAACTGGCCTAAATGGCAGAGCCGAGACAGGGAACCAGGCCTGGGAGCCCACACTTTCATCCTGCCGCTATGATCCCCCTCCCAGATCTGTCACCCCTCCATACCTCCCCCACCCCCGTTCTTCCCACTGTGTGAAGTCATCCTCCCTACCTCTGACTATGCAGGACAACACTCGCCTTTCCGGGCCAGCTGTCCCATCACCTCTTCTTGGGTCACCTCCCCTGACTCCCCGGTCTGATTTGGGGACGTACTCCTATTGCTCCTGGGCTGTAGTCAAGTCCTGGGGGAAAGTGTTACAAATGCCGGAATGCAAAGGCAGGACATATCCGAGATAAAATCAGCAGGATCCAGGGACCTGCCAGCTGAGAGGGCTGCCATAGAGGGAGCAGAGAATGACGCTTGGCCCACCCAGCACCCGGTGGCTGGATGTGCCCCCTGCTGGGAGAGGGGACTCCCTGCTGTGAGCACCAGGCCTGAGCACCAGGGGGCTGTTTCCCTGCTCCTCCACAGGCCCGGGCTTCAGCAGAATGCTGGGGGTGGCCGGGGCGGAAGGGCGGGATGGGCCCTGGCGAGCGCCCCGGCTTCCTGGTGGGGGCTGGGGCAGCCTGTTTGTTCTGAGTTCCACCCCTGCTTTTTCTCTCCAGTGTTTTCCTGCCGCAAAGACCTTGCCACATTATGAATAAATGATCAATCAGAACGGAGGTGCCTTAAACTCGATCCACTCCAGCTTCAGCCTGTGGTGTAGACACTGAGCTTCGGCTGTCATGGAGGAGAGGGGGCCCTCCAGCTTGTGGGGAGGAAGGGTGAGATCCCCTGGGTTGGCCTTGGTCCTGGGGGACCCTTTGAGAGGCAAATGTCCCTGCATCTGAGCATCTTCAGGGACGCAGCCAGTTTTGCTTGGGAAGTGTCCTCAGCCTCTCCTTCCGAACCTTGGAGAGAAGTTTGGTGTCTCACATGCACCATTACTTTTGGGCAAATATCCATGAGTCAGAATCACACTGGGGGGTGCAACTCCCTTCCTAATGACTTCTAAGAAAGTGGGTGGAGAGGGAGAGAGACTGAGGGTGTGCAAAGGGGCCTAGAAGTTCTAGAAGAGACAGAGGCAGTGGCTGGTCGGTCAGAAAGTTTGCACCATGGGGTGCTGGTCCACGAGAGGCCCGGGCTTTGGCCTCATCTGGGATCTGCTCCCACTACTGGTTCTTTATTAATGGTGGGTGAGTGTGTGTGTGGGGGGGTATGGCACATTAGTGACGTTAATCATGAGAATCCTGATTTCATTTCTTGCTACACTTGTCCTGCTGGGCGGCTGTCCGATAGCTGTCAGTTTTCCCGGGAGGAGGGTAGGCAGTAAGGGATCTGCTCTCTGTCCCTCACTGGGCTGGGGTGAGGGTAGGGGGCTCTGTAGAAGGGAAGCTGCCCTGGTCCTAGTGAGGTGGTCCTCTGGGGCAGCTGAGAAATGTTCTGCTAACAGGGACCCTGGGGTGCCGAGCAGGCAGGGTTCCAGGCTCAGCCCGGGGCTCAGGCTTGACAGCGGCTTTGGCTTCATTGTCTTTTTGGAGACAGACACCCTGAAAGTTGAGGTCTTTCCCCAGCCCCCGCTCTCATACTTCAGAACTTCTGTCTTGCTAAACTTCCTTAGGGCCCTCGTCCCATCTTGCCGGCTGCTTCTGCCCAGCCTCCTCCGCGGGCCTCTCCTCTCAGGCTGGGCCCTCTTCTCTCCTCGCTCATTCATGTTAATGCCCATCTCCTCCCTCATGACTCCTGAATTTATGGCCCCGCCACAGACCTCTCTTCTAGGTTCCAGACTCACAGATCCCACGTGACGTGGCCATGCAGCCACCTCCCAGAAACCTGGAGCTCGGCAGAGGCTCGAGGCAACCTTCTCTCTTCCATTCACATTCTCCTTTTGTGTTTCCCAACTCAGTAAACGGCCTTTCCAAAGCCCTGTTGCTCAAGCCAGAAATGAGACATCATCGTGGACCCTGCCCTCCTCTCTCCTTGGCGCTGAGTCCCAGCATCACCGGCTCTGCCAGGGCCACGGCCTGCCCCCCTCCCTCAGCTCCCACGTGGAGCCATAACACCGCCTGCAGGCAGCTGCACCCCAACTGACCTCTCTTCCGCTCCACTCTCCACCCGGAGGCCAGAGTGCTCTTTCCAAGATGTAAAAAGGAGTGCTTTTAAACCCTCTGTTTAAAACCCTCTTGTGAAGCCGGGCATGGTGGCGCACGCCTGTAATCCCAGTACTTTGGAGGCTGAGACAGGAGGATGACAGGTTTGAGGACAGCCTCAGCAAGTAGTGAGACTCTCATTAACCTAACAAGACCGTTTCAAAATAAAAATAAAATAGGGCTGGGGGTGTAGCTCGGAGGTAGAATGCTCCTGGGTTCAATCCCCAGTGCCATGAATGAATGAATGTCCTCTTGAGTAAGGGACAGAAACCAAGACCCACAAGGCCCTGCCCACCTGGGCTGACTCTTCAGCGTCACTCATGCCCTGCTCTCCTCACTGTGCTCAGCCCCACACACTGTCAGCCCCTTAGGTTTCCCGGGTCTTCAGGCCCCAGGACTCTGCACATTCTGCCCTTCCCCTCTCCTTCCCCCACTCCCAACCCAGACTGTGTGGGGCCCGGGTCTGTTTAATCAGGATGAGGGTGAGGCGAACCAGGTGCCCAGGTACAAAAGTGAATGAGGGGCTTGCTCTCAGGCCCATGCACGTCCCCAAGAGTGAGCGCCCCCAAACGCTGCCCCCGAGGTGCCGTGCTTGCCTTACCCTGGCCCCATCTTGGATTATACTAACCACTGTATTCCTAGCCCTGAGCACAGTGCCTGTAACATAACACCTGCCGGCACATACCTGGTGAATTATGAGGAGCTCAGCTGTGTGGGGCTTGCCTAGTTAAGAAGGTGGGGACAAGAACTGGGTGACAACAGCGGGCACTTGCTGAACCTCAGCCTCTGGTCTCCCAGGACTGACACAGTGGGTGACAAGATGGCCTCAGGATAGAGTCTTTAGAGGTATTCCTCAAGGGTGGTTTGGAGATCTCCTGACTCAGAGTCACTTGGGAAATGGAGACTTGATTTCTGAGTGGCACCCAAGATCTACAAACTAGAATCTCTGAAAGAAGCCAGGTGTGGTGAGGCACACCTGTAATTTCAGTACTTGAGAGGCTGAGACAGGATCGCAGGTTTGAGGCCAGCCTCAGCAACTTAGCAAGACCTTCAGCAACTTAGTGAGACCCTGTTTCAAAAGAAAAAAATAAAATAAGGCTGGGAGTGTAGCTCGGAGGTAGAGCACCCCTGGGTTCAACCCCCAGTACCACCGCCAAAAAAAAAAATCTCTGAAAGTGTTGCCTGGATGTTTGAATTATTGACAAACTCCTCAGGTAACTTTTAGGCATCCTCAGTTTGTAACAAAAGGTAAAAGGAGATTCTGAGGCTGCACGGGGTCAGGCCCTGTTAAAATCACCATTGCATGGGAATGGGGAATGTTCTAACGCAACCAAGGTCATTAGATATCAGGGCTGCCAAGCTGACGTGAGGGTTAAAGGGCCTCTTCTACTGCGTGAGGTACTGGTGGATTGTTCTGATGGATTGAAGTCATGCAGAGTGGCTTGCTTACCACCATTCTTGGCCTTTCCCCTGGGCACTGTAAGGCATGATGGATAGCTCAGCCCATCCATGCTTCAGCCCCATCCATGCCCCCCCTTCTCCACCCCACTTTCTGCCTCTGGTTATTGAAGATCAGGGGTGCTGAGGGCCCATGTCACTGGGGGAGGTGAAATTTCTTGGTGTTCTGGAAGCGCTAGAGTGGAACCTTCAGGAAGGTGCCTCATCCAAATTTAGAGGGCTTAAGAGAATGAGATATCAAATAATGGCAGTGTTTAAAAGATATCTGGAAGCTGGGTATGGTGGCACACACCTGTAATCCCAGTACTTGGGAGGCTGAGACAGGAGGATTGCAGGCTCAAGGACAGCCTCAAGAAAGTAGCAAGACTCTGAGCAACATGGAGAGACTCTATTTCAAAACAAAATATTAAAAGGGCTAGGGGTGTAGCTTGGAGGTAGAATGCCTCTGGGTTCAATCCCCCAGTACCAAAAAAAAAAAAAAGGATATCTGGCACCATTCCTTAAATATTCCTTATTACAGTAGTTTTCAAATGCGGTTCCCTGACCAATAGCACCAGCATCACTTGGAGCTTATGAGAAACGCCCCCTCTCCAGGGGCAGGGTCCAGCCATCTGTTTTAGTAAGCTCTAGGAAAGTCAGGGGGCGACGGCCATTGCCTTCATCTACTTAGAATGACCAAAAGAGCACACACACTCTGGCCAGGATTTTGAAAAATGTCCTGCTTGCTTTAACATACTTACTTCGGTGATGAGGGCCAAAGGCAAGACAGGAGATGGGACTGGCAGTTAGGGAGCATCTACTAGTTTGTGGGGACCACGTTAGGTACTTAATATATATCTCATTCATTTTACTCATACTGCATTCCCCGGAGGAACCCACAGTTATCACCACGTTGTGCTGAAATTCTCGGGGGCTAAGTAACTTGCCTAAGGTCTCAGTGGTAACATTGGATTTGGCCTCAGCTGTGCGGACTCTGAATGCCTGGCTCTCCTCCACCCTTCTGCCCAGCCTCCTCTGGATTGGTCCATGCATCACCCTCTCCACGCCCCTTCTGCCCCTGGTTATTGAGGATCAGGGGTGCTGAGGATCCATGTAGGTGTTGAAGGTGAAATTTCTTGGTGATCTGGAAGGGAGAAGCACCAGAGAGGATCCTACAGAATTCAGAGTATGCATCTCCCTCTGCCTGCCCTGCCTGCCTCCTCTTGAAAGGAGACCAATGCATGGTGTCACCCTGCATTACAGATTGCCAGAGGATCTATTTCCTGCCCACACGAACCAGCTATCAGAGCACCCTGGCCTCAGCCTGTTATTTCTCATAAAAAGCACCTGGAGCCAGGCACAGTGGCTCACACCTATAATCCCAGTACTTGGGAGGCTGAGACAGGAGGATTGCAGATTTGAGGCCAGCCTCAGCAACTTAGTGAGACCCTGTTTCAAAAGAATTGCTCCCATGGGAGACAGGGGAAGAGGAAGCAGCTGGGCCAGCAGTGGGCAGAACCCTGGGCCAGAGCTTTTGTCCCCATGCAGCAGCTCAGTGGAAGGACCCTGGGGCACAGCTCTTTCCACCTGGGCTGGCGGGGGCAAGCCAGAGCAGGAAACCCATGCATGAAGAAGTTCTGGGCGAGAGAAGCATTTCCCCATCTCCCGCAGAGCTGGACTTTTAGTTTCTTGCTCTCTTAGATCTTGAGGAGGGGGGAGGATAGGTCGGCAGTCTCTACTTGGGAGACTTGATGGTGTCAAATCTCGAGATTCATTCCCTTAGCGTGAGATATTTGAGGACTACAGCACGACAATTCTAATCACATGTCATAGGCAGCAAGAGGCCACAAAAGATGGGTCAACTCTTCCAGTTCCAGCTTTCAAGAAGCACCACACTGAACAATTTATGTCTCTTTGAAAATGAGAATTAGACATTAGACCAGAAACTTTGCAATTACTAGAAGAAAACATAGGACTAACTCTCCAACATGTAGGCACTGGTAGAGACTTCCTCAATAGGACCCCAAAGCTCAGGAAGTAAAACGGAGATCCAATAAATGGATGGCATCAAATTAAATAGCTTCTGCTCTGCAAAAGAAACAATCAAGAGTCTGAAGAAAGAACCTACAGAATGGGAGAAAATCTTTGCCAGCTACTCCTCTGACAGAGGACTAATATCTAGGATATATAAAGAACTCAAAAATCTAACACCAAAAAGCAAATAACATAATTAAAAATGGGCAATTGAACTGAAGAGATACTTCTGAAAAGAAGAAATACAAGCTGGGTGTGGTGGCGCACGCTTGTAATCCCAGTACGCGGCCAGCCTCAGCTCTCTCTCTCTCTCTCTCCCTGTCTCTCTCTCTCTCTACTTAGTGAGGCCCTCCGCAACTTCGTGAGACCCGGTTTCAAAATAAAGTATAAAAAAAAATAGGGCCGGGGGTGTGGCATGGAATTAGAACGCCCCCGGGGTTCAATCCCCGGTACCGCAAAAAAAAAAAAAAAAAAAGAAATACAAATGCCCAATAAATATGTGAAAAAATGTTCAGCATCATTAGCAATCAGGGAGATGCAAATCAAAACTATACAGAAATTCCATCTAACTCACCAAGAATACAAACAACAATAAATGCTGGCGAGGACGTAGGGAAATAGGAACTCTTAGACAATGTTGGTGGGATTGTCAATTATTACAATCACTATGGAGATCAGTCTGGAGGTTCCTCAAAAGACTAGGAATGGAGCCACCATATAACCCTCCTTGGTATCTTTCCCAAAGAATTAGTCAGAATGCTATAGTGATACATGCATACCCATGTTCATAGCAGCACAATTCACAATCGCAAAATTATGGAACCAACCCAGGTGTCTGTCAACAGGTGAATGGATAAATATGATATATACAAACAATGGAATTCTACTTGGCCATAAAAAAACCCAAATTTTGTCATTTGCATGTGAAAATTGATAGAACTGAAGAATATTACACTAAGCAAGATCAGCCAGTGTCAGAAAGTCATGGGTCGTATGTTTTATCTCATATGTGGAAGCTAGAGAGAAAATAGGAAACAAAAGGGACTTCGGTTAAATGAGGAGAGAGAGAGAGAGCAGTAGAATAGTAGGAGGGGGTTGGGGAGGGAAATGGGGAGGGGAAAAAGAAGGCTCGAGGAAGGACACAGTTCAAATAATGCTATGTCCATATATGAAAGCATCACTTCCGATCTCACTAACATGTATGGAGGGGCGGGGAGTGGGGAGGGATACAGAGGGTAAAAGGGGCTGTGTGAATGTATCTGTAGAATAAATTTCTAAAAGTGGGGGGAAAAAAGCTTCACTCTCACCTTTTGCAGTGTTCTACCCCAGAGCTCAGAACATCATCATCTTGATTCCAACCCAGTATCTCCTGGGGTCTGGGTACTCTGTTCTTCCCTTCTAGCACCCTCCTAGTATTTCATCATGGCTTAGGCATTATGCCTTCCAAGACTCTTTGTTTTTTCCCCTGCCACACCGGGAACTGAACTCAGGTGTGCTCTACCACTGAGCTACATCACCAGCTCTATCTGTCTGTCTATCTATCTATCTATCTATCTATCTATCATCTATCAATCATCTATCTATCCATCTATCAATCATCTATCTATCTATCTATCTATCTATCATCTATCTATCTATCTATCATCTATCTAGACAGGGTCTCACTAAGTTTTCCAGGCTAGCCTCGAACTTGCTGTCCTCTGGCCTCAGCCTCCCGAGTCTCTGGAATAACAGGTGTGCACCACCGCACCCTCCAAAGCTTGTATCAGTTTTTCCTCCTCTTCTCCAAAAGAAACTCGGTTTCCTCAGCTTTCTAAAATATTCAGGCATTTTGGTGGCCTTCATCTAGACCTATGATTAACCACTGATAAGGGACTCCTGACTTGGGGTCTAGTGGAAATTGGGAGCTTGCCCTTTATCCAACCAGGGGGGTAGTATCATGAGTCTGCTACAAGGAGCCAGAATTGGGTTCGGGGTTCAAATCCCTGCCCTACTGCTTCCCAGCTGTGTGACTGTGAAAGTCGCTGAACTTCTCTGACTCTCTCCGACCACAGTACTGTCATGCTGGGTGGCTCTGTATGGGGAAGGTGCTCCAGGCTGGTGCTGGAGGCCGCCATAGGGAGGGTGCGGCCAGCTGCTGGTGGACAAACCAGAATTCACATGCAATAAGCATACAATCTATAAACTTCTCCTTCTCCTGCCATTTTGGTGCAGGTGGTGGTGCTGCACGCACAGGGTGTGCCATCCCATCTGTCTGCCAGGTGGGCTGAGGGGCCAGGTGTGCCCTGTGGACGTCTGAGTCAGCAAGAGGCCTGGCTTTGAATCCCGGTGGTGCTTCTAACCAGCAGGAAGGTGTAGGGTCTGTTGCTGTGCCTCTGTTTCCTCAACTGCAAAGTGAAAGCATTGTACCAGACAACCTCCCCTCCCCAAGAAACCGCAGGAACCTGAGGATCAATGCATGTATGCCCCTGAAACCTCACATGGCCAGGCGCAGCGGCACACACTTATAATCCCAGTGCTCTGGAGGCTGAGGCAGGAGGATTGCAATTCGAGGCCAGCCTGAGCAACTCAGCAAGACCCTGTCTCAAAATAAAAAGGCTGGAGATACAGCTTAGTGGTAGAACACCCCTGGGTTCAATCCCCTGTACTAGAGAGAGCAGGAGCGGGGGTGGGGGGGAAGCTCTCACATGGCGCTCAGTGTGGAGCAGCTCTTTAGCCATTTGTCAGTCTTTAGGGCCCTTCCTGCCTCCTCCTGCTGTGGAGCTGTGTCTGATGGCTGACTGAGGCTGGCTTTAGCCACCTCTGAGCTGCATCTCATAATTCACCACTGGAAGGAGAAGCAAGTGGTGTGGGAGAAGAGGATGAGGAGGAGGGAACATGGCTCCAGGAACCCAGAGATGCCGGAGGAAGCACAGAGCTCTTTGCTGGGAGGTTGCTGTGCACAAGCCCCAGGCCTCCCTTCCCCCTCTGCTTGCCCAGAAGATGATGAAATGCCAAATTAGCTCCATTATTGTAACTCCTCCAAAAATTATAGGCCGTGTGTTCTGCCAGAGCCAGCTAATGTCTCCCACTGGTGAGCAGGTGACACTAATGGTTATTTCCTCCCTTCCAAGCAGAGTGCGGATTGGCAGAATGGTGAGAGGAAGGCTCGGGCTGGGAGCAGCCCTGGGGTGGGGAGCAGGGACCCATGGAGAATTTTGAGGCTCCATCTGCCCTGGCTCCAGGGCACGGACCGGGATGCCTGAGCTGCAGCTCCGCAGCAGGTCTGTCTTGGAGGAACTGCCTCTCTGCACTGGAGGAACTCACAGGCCCTCAGGCTGGCTGTCCGGTCCCTGCTGTGGCCGCTGGCCGCTGAGGAGGGGCCTGCTGCTCCCGGCTCTCCCCATGGCCCGGGCTCCTTCTCAAGTCATGCTCAGCTTTTCCTGCCTCCCACGCAGCGCCAGCGTTTCCTCTCTCACCTCTTCCTGTCTCTCCCACCCCCATCTGCCTCTCCTCTCACACCACACAGAGCCATCTCCTATCTGTGAGCTGAGGCCACTCTTCCCCAAACAGGAGTGGAAATCACCCCCTCCCAGCAGACCCTTCCTGCCAGCCCGGGCAACTGGAAGTTACGGATTCCTCTATCCGGTGCAGTGGCTACAAACAGGTGACCACTGCCTTCCACACACCCAGGTTCTGCCGGGCTCTGCTGCAGCCCACTCCCTTCCTAGAGGAGAAGGTAGGACCAGATCTGCCTAACTAATGCCTCTCCAAAGAGTCCCCAGAGCAGCTCCTGCTGCAGGGAGCAGTTTCAGAGTAAAGGCCTCTGATAGGCAGGGTTAGAGCTCAAGGGTGGTCCAGGTAACAAAGACCCCTTCTCAGCTTACAGATCAGACAACTGAGGCTTGGAAGGGCTGCGTAGACCTGTTGATGCTTGATGGGGTTTCCTGACTCCTGGAACATGCTAGAATCCCTTCCTCTCACTGTCCAATTCCATTTCACATGTATAAACTGTACTAGATACAAGGCCAGGGTTCAGGGGCACAGGGGACAGACAAAGAAACAAGCCGAATGGGTGGCAGTAGGAGTCAAGTGTTCTGCATTCCAAGGCCCGCCTCTCTTGAACATGGAGAGGACGACAGTAAAGAAGAACCCTAAAAATACTATTCATAAATGGGGCGCAATGGTACATGCCTGTAATCCCAGATACTTGGGAAGCTGAGGAAGGAGGATCAAAAGTTCAAGGCCAGCCTAGGCAACGTAGCAAGACCCTATCTCAAAGTAACAAACAAAAAGGGCTGGGGATATAGCTCAGTGGTAGAGCACCCCTAGGTTCAGTTCCCAGTCTCTCTCCTCACACACACGCACACACACTAGTACTTAGCATTGATGAGGTACTTGCTGTGTCCAGGCCCTTGGCGAAGAGCTTTGTAGGGATTCTCTCCTTTAATCCTCAAAACAACTTTATGGAGTATGAATTATTATTATAACTTACATTTTCCTGATGAGGAAACAAACATGGAGATATTAAGTTAAATAGCCCACTTAGCTAAAGAGGGGAGAGATGGGATTCCAGTACAGGCTGCTGGACCCAGGGGCCCCTCTTGAGCCAGCATGCCAGACCAACCCGGTTTTCTGAGAGGTCATCATCGATTACACACATTTCCCAATGTTTGGGTTTTCCCGGTGCTTTTGGAACCTTAACTAAGTAGTGTGTGATGTGGTTATTTGGGTTTAAAAATCTCTTTAAAAGAATCTAATTTATTTGTCACAACAAATTTATGAGCTAGGTTCTATGATTACCCCCACTTTACAGACAAAGAAACTGAGGCTTAGAGGTGTTAATAAGGCTCCAGCATTCAAAGGCCACACTCCATGATGTTGCTCACGCTTTCCCCTGTGGTCCTTGGTAGAAAATTCCCTTCCACCCTAGGACCAGGAATAGCTTTGTTTCCCCTAAGCCTCTGCTTTGTTCTTACTTAATGGACACTCGATTCTGTGACTGTTTCCCTCTCTGTGTTGGCTGCTACAGTTCTTCAAGTCAGATGTGAGGCCTAGTGCTTGGCAGTATTTGGATGTGCCCCTTATGGGTGGCCTCTTGGGACTCTGTTTCATGTTCTTTCGCTTATCCTTTTGCTACTTTTGTATGATGTTTTAAACTTCTATTTACTCTTGTTTCATGTCTTCGGAACTACCTCCAAGGTGCCGAGGAAACAAGTGAGAATTTTTATTACTTACGGTGCGCCCCAGACAACTTGGTCTCTCTTACCTGAATTTTCTCAATCTGTAGAATTAGAATAATTCCTCCTACAAAACTTGCTCAGAATTAAATGAGACAATGTGTACTGAAGGGCTCTGTAAACTCAACAGTGCTGTGTAAAGTAAGTAGACTCACTAAATACTGCTGGGTTTTTTTTTTCTGCGGTACCGGGGATTGAACCCAGGAGCGTTCTACCTCCGCGCTACATCCCCGGCCCTATTTTTTATACTTTATTTTGCAACTGGGTCTCACGAAGTTGCAGAGGGCCTCACTAAGTAGAGAGAGAGAGAGAGAGAGTAAGAGAGAGAGAGACAGGGGGAGAGAGAGAAAGAGCTGAGGCTGGCCGCGAACCTGGATCCTCCGGTCTCCACCTCCCAAAGTACTGGGATTACAAGCGTGCGCCACCACGCCGGGCAATACTGCTGTTATAGATGACAAGATAGGGCCCTGACCCTGGGGCATCTGCACCATGAATGGTCTGGACCCAGGGCTGAGTGAGGAGGGCCTGGCTGGTACCCAGTCCCATGACACTGGGATGACACTCAGAGTCATGAGGTGTGAAGGGGCTTAGCTGCTGGTGCTGCCCTAGTGGGGAGACAGAACTGCGCCTGACCCCACTCCTTGCCCTGGAGGCAGGATTTAGTTGGCCCTTTCCCTGCTGCTCTGCCCATTAGGGCAGCCAACTGGCAGAGGAGGGACAGGCAATGTCTCCAGTCCCAGGGAAAGGTCGATAGTCCCCTGTGAGGTTGGGAAGAGGGAACCAATGGCGCCTCCTGCTCCTAACATCTCTGAGAACCCAGAAAGTCATGGATGACAGATGAGTAGTGGCTTATGGTGAGAAACCTGGCCTGGGGCCCACCAGACCTGTAAGCCCATCCCCGCCTCTGACTCGCCTCTGAGTGGGCACGCCTACCAATCTCCTCGCTCCTGTCTCCACACCACATCCTTCCCTTCTTTTCAGCACTCTTCCAGAATCACTCTATCCTGGAAAATTCCAGGCCTAACCCAGCCAAGGCACCGACCCCCTCTCACAGTCCAGAGCATGTTTCTGCCCCTATGGGCTCTGTATGGCTTTCAAAGCAGCAAGAGGACTTCAGGTTTTGTCAAAATATTAATCGTGGTGTTCCAGGGAGAATTAGCTTAAAGAATTGTCTTTCTTTTTCTTTTTTTTTTTTTTGTAGCTTTCTGCCTTTCCCCAAATATCTAAAACAAGAATGCAATAGAATAGTTTACCCTGAGGCATAGAAGGGCGAAATCTATTAGAGCTACACAGCACATAAAGAAACTGATTTCAGTTTGGGTTCTCTGCTTTATCACTTTAAAACCATGTGACTCTAGGGAATTTCCCCAACTTTCCTCATCTAGAAAATGGACATACTGATTTCTTACTGTATTGGGAAGGTTAAATGAGATAATGTACTCGGAGAGTTCTTTATAAATGCATTAAGTATTATTGTTGTTAGATTCAGGAGCAGTAAACTATGGCAAGAACCTAAGAAGGTTCTTTGTCTCATTGAGATTTTATTGCATCCTAATCACAATCCTAGAATACAGGCTATTTTCCACATTTAACTAATGAGGAAACGGAGAGGTAATGCAGTTTGATGCCACACAGCAAGCGCAGGCTTCAAGCCCTGGTCTCCTGCCTCCTGCAGGCTGCTGGAGGGCACCGGGTCTGCCCTGATCAACTCCCCTGCAGGTCTCTGGATACCCACTGGCAGCCTCCCTGATAGTGTGGCCCCACACAGTTCTATCCCTTATCAGTGCCTCAGCTTTCCTGTGACTAAAACAAAGAGATAATCTTTATCCTTTTTCAGCACGTGAGAGACCCCACCTAAAGTGGACACAGTTTGGGGCTTATAACACTCTTATAGGTATTAATAAGCTGCATATTCTTTAGGACACAAGGTCTCCTCGAAATTATTCTCCAAATGCAGTTTCTGATGAGAATCAAAAAGTGTCCCTCTCGGGTTGACTAGAGTCCTCTGAGGAAGAGGGAGTGACAAAAAGACAGTCAAACAGGGCAGAAAGGGAGCAAGGCCCCGGCTGCTCCCCAGTGTTAGGGTTGGGGTCTAGAATGTTCCCTTCAAGAGCTCATGCGCTGGCAATACAAAACCGCTCAGAGGTGAAATAACTGAATCATGAGGGCTCTAAGATGGATTAATAATGTGAATGGATTTACTGGGTGGTGACGTAGGCAGGTGGGGCCTGGAGGAGGCAGGTCACTGGGAGTGTGGCCTTGGGGTCTATATATGTCCATGGGCCCCTCCTCATGGGCCCCTCCTCTCCCTCTCTCTACTTCTAGCCTCCATGATGTGAGGGCAGCATCCCTCCACTCGCCCTGCCACTGCCACTGCCATTAATGCTTTGGAGCCGGCCCTATGGACAGAGACCTCTGAAACTGGGAGCCCAAGTAAGCCTTCCCTCTTCTAAGTCTTGTGTGTTGGGTATTTAGATCATAGTGGTGAAAATTCTGACTGAAACAGCCAGGGTGTGGCTTGTGTGTGCACATGCACGTGCACGCACACACACACGCACACACACACACACACACACACACACGTGCACACATACACACACCCACCCCTGGGACTGCCTTGGGCCTGGTTCCAGCTGGCTGGACTCAGGTGGCCATCAAGGGACTGCTCTGAGATTCTCCTTTCCTATCTCAAATAAGAGGAAACAGTTCAGCCAGAGTTTCTCTGGTAAAAGTTCCCTAAATAAGGTTGGGGGAATATTTTTCCTTAGGGAACATTCACTCCCCAAAGAGAGCTGGGTGTCTGCCCAGGCTTGGATGGGATTTACTAAAAAAAAAAAAAAAAAAAAAAAAAAAAGCCCAGTCAGCAGGACTTGGAATTATAACGCTTCCTCGGCCTGCTTTTCTCTGGCCTCTTTTTTCTCCTTGAACTTGCCCAAAAGGCCCAGAGACAAGAAAGTCTGGTTTTCGTGATTTCCCCTTGAAAGCCACGTCAGAACCCTAACCTCACTTCAGGATGCCAAGGCAGCTGGCCAGTTCCAGAACCTTCCTTGCCACACTCATCTTTCCCAGTGCCCTCTGGGCACTCTGCACAGGGCTGTTCCATGTCCCTTCCTTCCTGCTTTCCGATTTCAGCTGTTCCTCTGTGTGTTGATCCTGGGAGTGCTGGGCAGGGCTCCTTACAGTGTCGCTCTCAGGGGGTGCCTCAGCTGGACACACTCCGACAATGTGGGGGAGGCATTTCCAAGCAGGTGACACCAAAAACCATAACAATATGCTAGCAACTGGATAACGTTGACCTAGACTCTATAGCTCGCCTTGTCTGCTCCCTCCTTTAAGGTATAAATATTTATGTATGACAGAAGGTTTTGAGTGGGGGGTTGGTTGGCTCAGTGTCAAGGTACTTTGATGAATGGCCTCTCTTTCCAGCTTGCTTTTCCCGCTGACGTTGCTGGTTCTTTGCCTGTTTCCAGTCTTAGCAGACCTCACCGTACGGAGCAAAGGGGATGCGGTCTTTGCTCCATGCCCTTTGACACCTCGTCCCCAAGTGCTTCCTTGGCCTCTTCCAAACATGATAGAGGTCACAGCACAGAATAAGTGGACAGGGGTCTGGGGAGGAAAGGGGGAGGAGGAAAAATAATCCAGGCATGCTAGCACATACCGACAATCCCAGTACTTGGAAGACTGAGACAGGAGGATTGCAGGTTTGAGACCAGTGTCAGCAACTTAGTAAGACCCTGTTTCAAAATAAAAATTGAAAAGGGCTGAGGATGTAGCCCAGGGTAGAATGCCCCTGGGTTCCATCCCTAGTGCCAAAAATTAATAAATAAATACATAAATAGGGCTGGGGTGTAGCTCAGAGGTAGAATGCCCCTGAGTTCAATCCCCAATACCCAAAACAAGACAAAACAAAACACTACCAACAACAAAAACAAGGCAAAAATACCCTAAAAAACCTGGCGACAAGGCAGGCAGGAGGAAGGGCACAGAATGGGCTCATGTGACCTGGACCCAGAGTCCAGATTTGCATCCACCCATGAGCCACCTGGCACACTGTGTGGACGTCCCTAGTCTTAACTTGTTCATCTGTGGCAGGTAAAGGTTGGGCCAGGTCATCTTTGAGAACTGTTCCAGCTCGGACCTTCCCCAAGTGAGAACATGGAGTTAGAACAGTGTGGTCCACAAGAAAATGAGAAGGCCCCCAGGAATGGCCTGTGCTCCCAAGTGGGTGACTATTCTGGTCATAGTTACACCCCATGACCCTAGTCTGTCTGAATTGCTGCTAATGTGGGGGAACTGAGCCCAGTCCCTGCCCCCCAGTGAGTCCTGGAGTTGGAATGTCTGTGACAGTGTCCAGAGGGGATGTTGGCTGTTGATTCCCTTGGGACCAAATCATCTCTCTCCAGGAAAAAATGTCACTGTGTGTTATCAGGCGATAGAAGCAACAGATAAGCACATATGCTCTTCACAGCGAGGTGGGGGAAACAGAAAGTGCACCCTGTGTTGGAGGAATAGATTTTTGTTGATGCATAAGCCTGTTGCCTAATGATTTCCCATTCATTCTCTTGTAAGGGAAAGATTAGATATTTATACCGTACCGTGGAGAGGCACGGCATACTAATGAAGGGGCACGGTGGGCCGGGGGCAGGGCAGGGTGGGCTCACCCAGCCTGCAACGCCTGGCAAGCTGCAAGGGTAGGCAGTAACTCAGAGTCCAGTCCGGTTGCCTGGGAGCCAGGCTCTCCAGCAAGCAGCTGACAGGCTGTGGGGTTGTCTGAATGCTGAGGGGCTTATCAAGGGGAGAGTGGAACTGTCTCCACGGTTCTGAGCCTCCAGCAGTCATGAGGCCATTTCTTCTGAAGCTGCAAGGAAGGACCTATTGCGAAAGGCCAAGTTTAGAAAGGACTTAAATAAGAACACCCACGGCCAGCAGGCGGTGATTGAGCAGGCTGCTCAGGGCCAGGTTGGATCCCTGTCTGGACCAATTAGCTTTGTTTTCCAGAGCCACATGGGAAACCTTTAACCCCATGTACCCAAGGACAGCTTCTGGCTCAAGTGAGAGGGCGCGGAAGGGCGGGTGCACACCATTGCTCTGGGGGGAGGCCTGTGGTGGAGGCCCTCTTGTCCTCCACTCTGGAGTGTGTGGCCGTCTCTTGCGCCCACTGCGAAGGGCCCTGGTGAGGGCTCCTCATGCAGTTGAGCTTGGCTCCTGTACCTCTCCTGTTTCTCTTTCCAAGTCCTTGGTAGATTTTTCAGTCACCCTTTTTTAGAGAAGTCTTAGTCTCTTGGGCAGTCCCAGGAAAGTCAAGGTTCTGCTGGCTTTAGAACCTGGGGCTGGATGCAATGAGCCACATTTCCAGGACCTGAGCTCTGCAGTGCCAGGGGTGGAAAGAAGACACTGGGGAGGGGGGTCCACCCATGCCTTAAGGGAGGGGACGCTGGAGCAGAGCAGAGCAGAGAATAATGAGGATAATGAGGTCGTCCCAAGGGAGTAGGGGGTAAATGAACACGCCGCAAAGGCAATCAGGCAGCCAGCCGCTCCTGCTGAGCAGCCAGTAAACAGGGCGCCTCGGCCCCACTGGTGATGGGGAGGCCCCTGACTCTGGTGGGTGGGGCAAGGGCCACAGCCAAGGGTTCCCGGCTCCTCAAAGAGCAGGGCTGGGTGTCTTTGTGCATTATTCGGGGTGCTCTGGGTACAGGGTTGGGCCCTGGGGAGCAGTTTTATGACTTTGGGCAGGGCACCCAGGCCCAGCAGCTCTGCTCCCTTGGTACCTCCTGGGGCTTCCATATGACCCTGATTTGCCCTACAGGCCTCTATTGGAAAATTCTCCCTCTCTACTTTAGTCCTGGCTTGGTCCTACATGTGAGTCCAGACACTTGGGAATTTAGGCAGAGTCCTAGGGATCTGCCTTGCTGCAAATTCCTGACAGAATAGGGTCTCAGCCTGGAGGACTCCAAGTGGAGTGGGGCTGCATGTGGTTTCCCCAGGCCCTTCCTCCCCTACCCCCCAGGCATGGCCCATTCGTGGAACTGCCCTGCTGGCACACAGCAAAACCAACCTTCCTAGGCCTTTCTGTCTCATTTCAAAAGGCTTCCCCCTCCAGAAAGTTCCCCCCAAATAACACAATCCTGTCCCAGTCTTCCACAGCTGACCTTCCTTCCCCCATTGGGCTCCACCAAAACGATTCTTGTCAAGGCTGGGCATGACTGTGATCCTGGACCCAATGGTGGGTGTCTCAGTCAACATTCTCATTGCTATAATCCAAAACAACTGACCACACACCTCAGAGAAAGGAAGATTTATTTGCCCACAGTTTTTGGAAATTTTGGGCTCAGTCCATGTGAGGCCAGGGTCTGCAGATCTCAGGGCATGGTGGCAGGAAGCAGAAAGGAGGAGAGAACAAGGGCTCTGCTCTCACATCACAGAGGCCAGAAGCAAAAGAGAGCAAGCAAGCAAGGGGATTCAAAGACAAAAGCACAATCCCACAATCCCTGAGGCCACACCCCCAGGGACCCACCTTCTCTAGCCACACCCCACCTGCCTAGATTACCACCCAGTAAATCCACTACAATGGGTTTATCCACTGATGAGATTAGACCCTCATGACTTAATAAATATATCAACTCTGAACATTAAAACGTGAGCTCTTCAGGTGACATTCTATATCTAACCATAACAATGGGTCCTCAGTCTGTCACTCACTTCATGTGTCACAGCCACTGATACAATCAAGCCTTCCCTCTCTCCTGGAAATGCTTCCTTTGTTTCCAAAGACATGGTACTCTCTGGGCCTCTTTTCTCATCCCACTGGCTGTTGTCTTCTAGTACCCCTTGTTGGTTTCCCCTCATGCCCCACATCAAACATGAGAGTGCCCCAGGGCTCAGTCTGGGTCCTCTTCACTACCTAAACTTATTCCCATTGGGATCTCAAACTGTCTCATGACTTTCAGCACCATTCATAGGCTGACATCTACATTTATTTCTTTAACCAAAGCCCTCGTTCCTGGACTCTAGACTATATCCAACCTCCTACTTAACATCTCCACATGGATGTCCAAAAGCCATCTCAAACATAGCATGTCCAAATCTGAGCTCCTCATTTTCCTCCCCAAATGGATTCTCTAGAATTTTCTAACTCCATGAATGACCATTCCATTCTGAATTGTGCAGACTGAAAATCTTGATTCTTCTTCTCTTTTCCTATACCCTATTCCCAATCTGTCAGCAACTACTACTCATTCAGCTTTCAAAATATATCCAGAAATTAGCCACATCTTAACATCTCTACCACTACCTTTGTTCAAGCTACTGCCATCTTTCTTTCTTTTCTTTTTTTTTTTGTATTGGAGATTGAACTCAGGGACATTCTACCTTCGAGCTACACCCCCAGCCCCCATTTTTTGTTTTGAAACAGGGTCTTATTAGGTTGCTTAGGGCCTCGCTAAATCGCTGAGGCTGGCCTAGAACCTGCCATCCTCCTGACTCAGCCTCCCAAGTACTGGGATTATGGGCATGCTCCCTGCACCCAGCTTGCCATCTTTCTATTAATGGCAATAGCCTCCCAACTGACTTCCCTGCCTTTGCCCTGGTTGTGGTCCATTCCCAACCTGCCAGATAGAGTTTTGGCTGCAGAACCTGATCAACCCCTCCTGCCCCCTTTCACTTTACTCTCTGCCCTCCCGGCCCCATTTCTACTCCAGCCTGTTTTACCTGCAGTCCTCCCTCCCCACACCCCGACACACCCAGCACACTTCCCTGCCTCCTTTCCCCCATGCAATGTATCACTCCAGACATCCTCTTGATGTTACTCATTCACCTCCCTACCAGAGCAAAGTCTCCATGTGAGCAGGGGCTTTGCCTCCCGCTGCGTCCCGGGGCCTGCACTGGGCTTGGTACCAGCAGATGCTCAGACTGATCACTGCGGGCGAGGAGCTCTGACTCTCACTTTCCTCGTGGACCTCTTCCTGCTCTATCCTCTTTGCTGTCCACCCCTCTTCCCCCTCCTTCCTGACTGTGTGTGTTCCTCAAAGCCAGTCCTTGTTCCTGAATTCTCCTTCCACCATCTGTATCCCCCATCCCACTTAGTCACTCTCCCGGCTTCCATAATCACCTCTATCTCCCCTTTTTCCTTTTAATGCAATTTATAATAACTGTGTTCCTTTGGCTACATTTTCAATTGCTCTGAAACTTCTGTTCAAGGGCAATCTCCTTGAGAGCAAGGACTGTTTGTCCCTACACTACCGGTTGTTCTAGGACCCCACTATGCTGTTTGAGGGTGCATGGGAGACGCGCTGAGCGTGTGCAGGGCCATCGCTTTTCCCTCTTGCTCCTCCTGGTCCGGGTAGAACTGGCAGCCTGAGATCCAAGCTGGCACTCTGAAGGCACAGCAGCAGCTGCCGCTCAGTGAGCTCTGGGGTGGCTTCATCCCCGGCTGCTTTACTGAGTCACAGTGCATCAATTAGTCGATTCTTGGGCTCTACTTGAAGAATCCTTTTGTGGCCACTCTTGGATCTCACTCTACTTGAGTATGTGGGTGTGAAAAGAAGATGCAACTGAAATGCTTTTGGGTAAGGAGGGCAGTTTTATTCCAGGAGCCCTGCCTTCCCTTAGCATGCAGTGCCAGTGAGGACCTGCGTGTCCCCAGGACAGGAGAGCTGCTTTTCTGCCTCCCCCATCAGGCTGTGAGGCTGTGAGGACTGGACTGGAGTTGATGGCATTGCATTCCCAGCCTGATTCCCGGTACACAGTAGTTACACCGCAAGTAGCTATTACACGGTGAAAGGAAACCCAGTCTATGCTGAGAGGTTCTATCTAGATCTTCCCCACCCCAATCCAAAGAAAATAGAGAAACACACTTCCCAATCTCTGATCCTCTCCTTTATCACTCCCTGGCCTTTACTGCCATCAAAGCCTGGCCAAACACTTTCCAGCCCAATCTCCTCTGACTCGGGTTCTTTTCTCCATCTCTTCTGAAGGGTGGGGTATAGCTCAGCAGTAGAAGGTTCGCCTAGCATGCGCAAGGCCCTGGGTCCCATCCTTAGCACCACCAAAGGAGCAATGTGAGCACGCCAATGTGTGCCCTCCAACTGTTTGAGGATGACGGGCTCTGTTGAAGACCTGCGCTCAAATCCAAGGCTCTAAGATTTTTCTCTCTGGGTGTCCCTCATTTAAGCTTGAACCTTCATTCCCGTATTCACATATAGAGGACAGTCATAAGGGTTACTGTGAGGATGAACGTGATAAGGAGCTGGCTCCTGGCGCCCGCGGGAGCACAGTTAGTAATAGTCTGCGGATTCCTAACAAATGGGGGCCTGAGAGGAGGCGGGAGGGAGGGAGCAGAGCGCCAGCGTAGGACCATGCCTCCTGGGGGAAGCGGGAAGAAAGCCCGTTGGGGGGGACTCCACTGTGGCAGGAACCTCCTGGAGGATACTCCCCAGGGGCTTCAAGAGAGGACTGATTCTCAGTGACATTTCAGGGGGGAGAGGGTGTGTCTGAAAATTCTGCCCGGTGGCCCATCATCCTGGGGTTTAGGTTTCTGCTGTGGAAACCACGCTCTTGGGGACTGGGTAACTCTGTTCTGTGAAAGCAAAGCACCCAAAAACTTTCCAGTGGGATCAGCTAGAAAGCTGAGGATCTCAGAACCTTGGAAATGGTTTAATATGGAGGGAACTGCAGCCCAGAGAGGGGAAGTCACTTTTCCAAGGTCATACAGAGAACACATGGTATAACTAAGACAAGAAATAAAACAGGGGTAAAGAAGTCCCCCCTTATTGTGGTTTCCTTCTCTATAGTTTCAGCTACCCACAGCCAACCACAGTTCAAAAATACTAGATGGAAAATTCCAGAAACAAACAAGCCATCAGTTTCAAATTACACACCACTCTGAGTAGTGTGGTGTTTTGCTCTGCCCAGCCTCATTCTGCATCATCTTTGTGTAGCAC
Source organism: Glis glis (assembly GCA_004027185.1). NCBI lineage: Eukaryota > Metazoa > Chordata > Mammalia > Rodentia > Gliridae > Glis > Glis glis. The sequence goes on along the minus strand of PVJS01000142.1, from coordinate 76,572 downwards.
ATCCACACTGTATACACTACCTGCCAGCAGTGACTTAGCACCTGTCTTAGTTATCAGAGAGACTGGTGTATGTTGCAGTGCCTGTGTCCAAGTAACCCTTGTTTTATTTTATTCATTTTATTTGTGTGTGTGTGTGTGTGTGTGTGTGTGTGCGCGCGCGCGCATGTGTGTGTGGTACTGGGGATTGAACCCAGGGGCATTCTACCACCAATCTATACCCCCACCCCTTTTTTTGTTTTAAAACAGGGTCTTGCTAAGTTGCTAAGAGTCTCGCGAAGTTGCTGAGACTGGTCTTGAACCTGTGATCCTCCTGTCTTAACCTCCCAAGTACTGGGATTACAAGCATGCGCCACCACACCCTGCAGTAACCCCTATTTTAGTTAATAATAGCCCCAAAGTGCAAGAGTAGTGATGCTGTCAATTTTATTGCAGTATATTATTATGATTGTTCTATCTTATTATTAATTACTACTGCTAATCTCTTACTGTGCTTAATTTGTAAATTTAACTTAATCATAGGTATGTATAGGAAAACAATAGTATATATAGGATTCGGTACTATCCGAGGTGTCAGGTATCCATTGGGGGTCTTGGAATGTATCCCCCTTGCATAAGGGGTGACTACTATAATATTGTCTAACAACCAGTCAGAACAGGTGGCTTAGACCCAAGTGGAAGATCAGGCCTAGGAGTGGTAGAAAAATGACCCACAGGCTGAGCCAGCAGGAAAGGCACGAGGAGAATGGGGCTCAGCAGGCTGCTCTGTGACAGGTTTGCCCTGGGTCAGCTGTGGATCATGGTTTGTTTACTACTTATAATACCACTATGGGCTAGATGCTATTATTCCCCCCATATCGCTGATGTTGAGGCTTGGGCACAGGGTCGTTTGTTTTTACTAGGGATTGAACCTAGGGGCATTCTTCCTCTGAGCTACACAGTTCTTTTTTATTTTCATTTTTTTTTTGGTACTGGGAATTGAACCCAGGGGTGTTCTGCCTTTGAGTTACACCCCAGCCCTATTTTATTTTTTATTTTGAAACAGGGTCTCACTAAGTTGCTGAGGCCCTCGCTAAGTTGCTGAGGCTGGCTGTGAACCTGAGATCCTTCTGTCTCAGTCTCTCAACTACTGGGATTACAGGCACGGATGTGCCACCACATCTAGCTCATTAATTGATTGATTGATTGATTGTGGTAGTGGAGATTGAACCCAGGGGCATTCTACCTCTAAGCTACACTCCCAGCCCTATTTTATTTTGTGTTTTGAAACAGGGTCTTGCAAGGTTACTGAGAGTCTCACTTCATTGCTGAGACTGTTCACGAACCTGCACTCCTCCTGTCTCAGCCTCCCAAGTACTGGGATTCCAGGTGTACATTTTGAAAGAGTCTCACTAAGTTTGAGTGTCTCACTAAGTTGCTGAGGCTGGCCTTGAACCTGCGATCCTTCCGTGAGCATTGTAAGTACTGAGATTACAGGCACGGGTCACCATGCCCAGCTGAGGCACCATTTAATGTTGCATGGTCTCAGAGCTAGAATGCACACATGTTTGTATGGCACCAAAGCCTGTGCTTTGTGTACCTGCTCCCCTCATCCCCAGGCTAGAGGCTATCCCACCACCTAAGGCCTACTTCCTCCCTGCCAACCCTGAGTCCAGGCTGTGCAGAAATACCTAAAGCACCCCATCACCCCCAAAACAATACACACATATACACATTTGTGGACACTCTAACCTGGGGGGTTAGGCAGAAAGCTGGCTGAGTCCATTAGCACCACCAGGCACAACACATATTTATGGCCCCAATTACAGCCTTCACCTCCCGCTGCAGGGAAGGAGCTGGACGGTGACAGGAATAGTTGTGTGCATTGGGGTCTGAGGCCTCTGTAGCAATAACTACAAGATTACAGAGATGTTAGCAAACCCCGGTGACGGCAGCTCTATTATAATGATAAATCTCCAGCTTTATATAGAAATAATGAGACGGGGGTAGAAGGGTGGGGGAGGAAAGAGCAGGGTGATTTTAGCCGATGGAAGCTCTGGGTGGAGAGACAGTGGCAACCCCCTGGGAATGCCCGGGAGACCACCGGCAGAGCTTAGGGGAGCCAGGCGGGAGGAGGCCGGTGGCCTCAGGACAGCCCTGCCCAGGGCTGGAATGGATGCCATGAACTCCCTCGCTCCCTTCCCAAGCCCAGTCTCTTCGTTTTCAGGCCAGAGGCCCCCAGCTGCCATCTGTCGCCTGCTTCTCACCCTCTGGCCGGTGCTGTATATTAACTGCTAGGCTGCCCAGGCTTCCCTCCAGAACAGCTTGGGGTGGGGAGGCCAGGGGCCCTGGGGCTTCAGATTCACAGATAACAAAGAGCTAGACTCCCCTTCGCCTGCCTCTGAGCTCAGTATTAAGAGGCTGGAAGAGACAGAGACGAACGTGTCAGGCTTTGCTCCTTCGTACCAACCCGAGCCTGCCTGGTTCCACATGCCAGGGCTGAACCTGACCGTCCCACAGGAGCGCAAGGAGCCATGGGGACAGCGCTTGTGTGACTATAGAGCAGCCTCCTGAGCCCCGTCCTCACCGTGCCTCTCCTGCTCGGCCGTGGCTCACTGAGCCTGTGTGCTGGTCTAGACGATGCCATCCATCTCTGCCACCCAGCACAACCCACCTACTTGAACCATGCCCCTGAATGAATGCGCAGGCTGGGTCCCTCCCCGCCAAGCCTGACTCCACCCATCTTCAAAATACTGTCCAGCTTCTCCAGGAGGCCTTCTCAGGTTAACCCCACATGTCCAGCTGCTGCTTCTTTTTGTTGTCTTTTGTTTTGGGGGGGATTTTTTTGGTATTGGGGATTGAACCGAGAGGCATCCTGCCTCTGAGCTACACTCTAGGCCCTTTTTATTTTGTTATTAGCGATACCCTAGGCCCTTTTTTATTTTATTAGCTACACCCTAAGCCCTTTTTTATTTTTTCAATCCGGGCATGGTTGCTCACACTTGTAATCCCAGTACTTGGGAGGCTGAAACAGGAGGTTTGCAGGTTCGAAGCCAGCCTTGGCAACTTATCGAGGCTCTCAGTAACCTAGTGAGACCCTGTTTCCAAATAAGGAATAAAATCGGGCTGGGGGTGTAGCTTGCAGGTAGAATGCCTCTGGGTTCAACCCCCAGTACCAAAAAAAAAAAAAAGAAAGAAAGAAAGAAAGAAACAAGGTCTTCCTAAATTGCTGAGGCTGGCCCCCAGGTCCCTCCTCAGGTGAGCCCTCCTCTTGGGCCCCCCATCCCGCAGCCCTACCTGTAAGTACAGTCCTGAGGAGATGTACAACCCTGGCAGGCAAGGCCTGGAGAAAAGGAGGGGGAAGGAAGGGGATCCTCCTGTCTCAGCCTCACAAGTACTGGGATTACAGGCGCGTGCCATCATGCCCGGCTCCGCTGCTTCTTCTTTTTTTTTTTTTTTTTTTGTGATACCGGGGATTGAACCCAGGGGCGTTCTACCTCCGCGCTACACCCCCGACCCTATTTTTTATACTTTATTTTGAAACCGGGTCTCACGAAGTTGCGGAGGGCCTCACTAAGTAGAGAGAGAGAGAGAGCGTGCACGAGCTGAGGCTGGCCGCGAACCCGGATCCTCCGGTCTCCGCCTCCCAAGTACTGGGATTACAAGCGTGTGCCACCACGCCCGGCTTTCTGCTGCTAATCTTAATGATCCTTTCCTTGCACATTAGTATATAGTTTTCATTGAATTAAGTATGCCATCAGTCATTCACCAAGAGTGTGCTGAGTTTTTACACTCAGCCTGGAGGGGGTATACAAGAGAAAGCCAACTGTGGGGCACAGCCACGCCTGGGTCTCCAAGACAAGCTACGATGGGGGAAACACCCGAGGGACACAGAGAATGCATCGGAAGGGTTGTGGCTGGTGGCTGGGAGACTGGAAGGCCACATGGAGGAGGACTGCAGCGTGGCTTTGAAAAGTGGATTGGTCTGGGCCGGGCAGAGAGGTGGGGGATGAGCCGGCTTCACAGGACCCCTGTGAGCACAGACCAGAGGCAGGAGTGTCAGGCATGCTGAGGGACCAGGCTGGTGCAGTGAGCTTCCGTTCTGTGCTCAGGTCCAGAGTGTAGCTCTGGGGACAAAATCAGGCCCACAGGAGAACTAGGAGCCAGCTCTCTGCTGCACCCCTCTGTCCCCCACCGCAGCAGCTACGGGATTTCCTTCACACTGAGTGCTCAGTCATTCCTAGCGACTGTGACTTGGGTCTCCCTGACCCCAGAATAATTAAATTTTAACAGCCAGACCACAAAACAGGTAAAAGCAGCAGTGTGGTGGCCTCCCCTCCCCCTTCTTCACTCCAGGCCTTGCCTGCCAGGGTTTGCACTTCCTCAGGACTGCGCTTACTGGGGGGCCCGGGGGTTCACCTGAGGAGCGGTCTCCAGCTCAGACAGGTGCAAGCAAGACCGAGTGTGAGCTGGTCCCCCCTCTGCAGCTCTGGAAGCGGCTGGGCCTGAACTCTGCTCCTGCCTGGGAAGCCTTCCTCCTGGCCTGTCAGGTAATTTATACCCATCCTTCCCAACCTAGTAGAGTTCTTCTCGCCCACGGGCCCTTCCCCAGCTGTCTTCACTCTGCACGGATGGACGTTACCTGTCTTTGTAATTAGATTCTAGGTTTCCACAGGACAAAGAGGCTGTCTTCTAGTTCAGCGCCCCCCCCCCCGCCTCTGTGGTTGCTTAGGAGGAGGGGTGGAGGGGCGCCCTAACTCCCCTGGCTGGGCAGGATGAGGAGGTGACGAGGATGAGGAGGATTTGTCAGGTGCCCTTTGGAGGATCTGCCTTTTTCTGAAGCTGGGCTGGGGAAGCAGGGGTGGGACAGGGCAGGGACAGCCACAGAGCTCCAGGATGTGAGAAGTGACATCCGGTGAGAGTACACCTGGGCATGGACTGTCTACTGCAGGATGAGGCTTGCGCTCCTGTCTGGGGCTGTGTGCACAGGATAGGAGGGCACAGGATAGGAAGGTGGGGAGTCTGGCAAGTAGAATCCTGGGGGCCTGAGTGGAAGCAGCTCCGCAGACCCTGGTCCTCTCTGCCCTGGACTGTGGCCTCACTAGGAGAATCGAGCTGCTTTCTCCACCTGTGCAGTCTCCATAATGAAGCCGTCACCGTAGGAGACCACGAGGAAGAGTGGCGCCAGATGTAAACTTCAGAGTGATTTATGTTGCAATGCTCCTGGGCCCTGGGCCGGCACACAGCTGCTGCTCAACCCGCCCCGTCTGGCCCCCCGTCTGCTCATGCTGTTCTTGGGGATGCCACTTCAGGAGAGCAAAAGTGGGGGAGGCACTGGAACACGGGACTGGACCGGTCAGAGTCAGCACTGGCTGTGAGAATGGAGTGCCTCATGGGACAGAAGCAGAGCCACCAACATTTTTTCTCTGAACACATCAAGATTTGTACCCTTTGCCAGCCAGAGCAGGGCTGATTTCCCCAGTCTCTCTCCTTGCAAATTCAGCAAAGTACGTACTGTCCAAGGCAGGGTCTGCAGGCAGAACGGGGTCACCCCTCCACCACAGATATGGCTCAAGAAATATCCAGCAAGACACTCAATCCATTAGCACTCAAAATACTACACATGAGGCCAGCGGAGCTTGGTGGAAATGAACCTACAGAGCTCTCAGCTGCCAAGGTGGGTTCAGAGAGGCAGGCACTAGCTACACCTGCAGGATGGTTACACAGCCGGGGGGCCCAGAGCATGCTGTCCACACCAACCAGGTGTTCTGGTTCACCCTCTCTAGTTGCTGGTGCCAAATCTGTCCTCCCCTCTTTTAAAAGCCAACTCAAACCTCAACTCCTTGAGACCTCCCTGGTTAATTCCAGGTGGTTGTGAACATCACAGTATCCACGTGTGGATTAGCCAGTTCTCCTTTCAGACCAGCCTCCCTCATCTCCCAGACTGCACCAAGAGGATAGTGCCCAAGAAAAAGGACTGCATGGGGTCATTAGTGTTGCTCATTAAGTATTTGCAGCTCTCCTTCAGGCACATGGTAGGATTGCTTTGCCCCTGCCTTCCTGATATTAAGAGTTGCCATGTGTCTTGCTTTGGCTAATGAAATGAGAGTGGAAGGATTAAGGGATAATGCATGATTTGCCATATCCTCTTGCTCCTGATGGCTTAACTGTGGGAGCACATGTTGAGATGGAGCCTCTGTTGGCTGGTATCCCTGGGTGATGAGGCAGAGGAGAGCCCCCAGCCAAGCTGCAAGGCACATGTAACATGAATGAGAAATAAACCTTTGTTGCTGCAGCACAACCTGGCTCATCCTGATTGATGCAGCCTGTTCCCAGTTGCCTATTCCAAGCTTCTAATATACATCAATACCCTCTGTAGATGCTGCTGTCTGATTCAGCCTATAGGCCTGACCCAATCCTTACTTTCGATCAAAGGGATGCATAACATAATTTTATAGAAGGCTAATCTGAGGCCTCGCAGGTAGAGCAAACCATCCCAGAACATACAATCAGAATCAAAAGATAAAAATTCCCTTCCCTCCCCAGCCCCATGGGGGCTCTTCTATCACCCGCCCCAACCTGGGCAGAGTGCAAAGACTTCTCCAGGGTGAACTAGACCATTGGCAGTTTCCAGTTTCCCTTCTCATCCTGAAGGCCCAGTGTCTCCAGGGGGTGAGGGGCTGGGATGTGTCCCCCCAATGCAGAACTGCAAATCCTCAAGCAGCTAAGGGAATAGAGCTGTACTCACACTCGTGGCATACTGGATGTCCTTCCAGATGGAGGTTTCCCGGGACAGGTCGGAGGCCTCAAAGAGGTTGTCCAGGATGACCTCCCCAATCATGTCATGGCGGGAGAAGCGGTCGAAGTCAAAGACACTGAGATGCAGCTTGCGGTCGGCCAGCTCCTCGTAGGGCACGGGGAAGTGGAAGTTCTCGTCGAAGGTGGGGTTCAGGGTCTTGCGGTGCACCCGGGTCTGCAGCTTGCATTTGCGGTCAGGCAAGAGGTAGATCTTGACATAAGGGTCGGAGCTTCCACAAAAGTCCTTGGCAGGGAGGTCGAAGGCCTTCAGGATGCGCACGATCAGGGTCTCGCTCTCGTAGTCGTAGCGGAGGCTGAAGTTGATCTTCCCGCAGCTCTTGGCGGCCTCGGTCTTGGCATCGTCCCCGTCCACCGACTTCTGCTTGTAGAGCTCGGGCTTGATGCGGCCGATGCTGGTGGGCTGCTCCGCTGCTGGCGGCAGCTCGTTGCCGTAGTCTACGCTGGACACGTGCATCTGCCGGGGCAGGTGGCGCTTGAAGGACGTGTGCCTGGAGGAGGGTAGGGGGGCAGAAAGTGTGTCAAGGCTCAGGGGAAGGGGACACAGGCAGACCCAACCCTGGTGGCCCGGCTCATCCCCACTGTCCTCACTCCTGTCGACCCCCCTTTCCCTCTGCCCCCACTTTGTGTGCAAGGCCTTGGCCAGCATTCTGTGTCTTAATATGTAAAGTAGCTGGAATGGTGCCTGGTGTATAGCAAGCTCAATAAATGTTAGCCGCTGTTATCATAATTGTTTCTCCTGCTTTTCTGTCATCTGCTTTCTAGGTTTCTTTCTGATGAGGCATGACTCCATTTCCTCCATTAAACCTTGAGCCCCCTTGGGAGAAGGACCATCCTTTCTTCCCCTCATCATCATCGCCACCATCGCCATCACCATCACATTTATTATTTACCATAGAGCGGGCGGTGGAGTGGTTTAAAGTACAGGCTTTGGAACCCAACTGCACAGGTTAATTTTGGCTCTGCTACTGTCTAGCTATGTGACCTCGGACAAGTTATTTAACCTCTCTGTGTTATAAAAATAAGGGTAATAAAAGTAGCAATTGCATAGGATTGCAGTGAGAGTGAATAAATTAACACATGTGAAGTGCTTAGAACAGGGCCAGGTGTGTAATAATCAATATATGGATTAGTTCTCTTTATCACATGGATCTTTCATTGGCGCCTCACAGCCAGCTTCTAAAAGTCATGAGCCCTACTTTATGGTTGGAAAATGAGGCTTAGGGAAGGGGAGCAACGTGCCTGAGGCCCTCTGACAAACTGTCAGTGTGACGCCCCGCACTTTTATTCCTGCAGTCTAATAGCCAGGCCTCCTTTCCTCTGGTTGGTCCTTGGGAGCATGGAGGCACATTGCAGGGACCCAGGAAGCCACAAGATCCCTGGGCTTTTAGTAAATACCTTGTACATGCCTGCACCATACCTTTTTAAAGGGTTTCTGAGGGTTTTGTCATTATGCGTTTGTTGTTGGTGTTGTTTTTAATTAAAGGATGCCATGTATTACAACTGCTGTCATGTGAGGAACTCTGAGAGGTTTTAAAGGAATCCTCATTCTCAAAATATGAGAACTCTCTTGCTTTTTCTCCCATGCACTGCAGACTATAGCTATGAGGCTTTCCTGAAATATCCCTAAACACACCATGGATGTTTATGCCTCTGGGCCTTTGCATACTCTCTTCCCTATGCCTGAAGTCTTTCCTTCCCTTCAAACTTCCAATCCCGCTATTGCACTCCTCTGTTCTCCCCACACCCATCCCAAGCACACCATATGCACCGCACCCCACCTCAAAGGCTCCCCTTTTGTGATGTCTTGCCTGCTGCCACCTCCTCCTTGATTGCCCACCATGGACCACACTAACTGATCTCTTCCTCAAAGGACACCTGCTATTATTTCCAGTCTCTGATCCTCCCAGGCTGGAGTCTCATTCATGCACTGAATGAGGACGCATGGCGTGTGGGGTTAGGAAGAGAGGGCTGCACCCTTCACCTGGTGGACGATGCTGGCTCTGTGGTCTGTCGCTGCAGCCGTGTGTGACGCATGATGTGCTCCTTCACCGACATCTGCACCTCAGCCGGGATATCTGGAGATGTGTGACTGATCTTCACAGCCGCCTCCAGGAAGCCCAGGGTGCTGGGGTCCTTCAGCTTGTCTGCCATGTTGCCTCTGGAGCCCGGGCTCTGGAGGGCCTCCAGCGGGGGGTTAGCAGAGGAGGGACTGGAGGTCTCCTTGTTCCTCCAGGGCATCCAGCACAGCTTCCAAAAGAGAAAGAGAAAAACTGCCACCAGGGCCACGCCACACACAATAACTACCACGGCGAGGAGGCTGACAGAGGTTCCTGCCCTCGGCAGAGCCAGGCAGGGAGGGACAGAGACAGACAGGAGAAGCAGGCGAGGGTGTTGGAAGAGGGGGCACACGGAAGGGACAAAGACGGAAGAAGAGAAAAGAATGGTCATGAGAAAAGCTGCCAAGTCAGAGGGAGAGACGGTTTTAGGGTCAACTCTCCATTGTCCATTTTGTGAAATATCTGCAGCCTCGCGTTCACCTCAGTCTGATTCCTCCAGCATCTCCCCTGCCCCCCCAGCTTGGGGACCACCTGGCTGCCTCCCCTCCTGCCTACTGGCACGGGCATGGTGTGCGCAGGAAGGGAAAGTGATTTAAATGGCAGCCTAAGCAAATGAGCAAATTCGTGGAGTGCTCGTGTTTGGATGCTGTTTGAATTTCTATTAGAGCTGCTACTATGGCCAGACATATAGCAGCGAGTTTTGTATACAGTTCTCCTCCACAGGCCGCGAGCTAATTAACCTCTTCTCTCCTTGTCCCACTGGAGCTGGGCCCAAGGCCGGAGCTCAGTCAACACTGAGTTGACTCCAGGGGAATGGGGGGGAGCCTCATCCCCTGCAGGGCGGGGGGCTGGCTTCTTTTGTGCTCCCAGAGCCCTGCACAGGCTCAGTGAATACTGGTACTAAGGGGAACCTGATCCACATGGCATGCGTCAACACTAACTACAAAATATAAATGATCCCGAAAGCTATATTTTTTGGCTTTGTGGTTGATTTGGGCACTCACCGCCCCAGGCCTGACCCAATCCTGACCCAGGGGACACCCTTTGTCCCAGGAGAGCTGTGAGGGGCACTTCCCTTTGTGAGAAATTATTCAGCAGGCCTCACACCCCACTCATCTCCCCAAATCTGGGAATGAACCTTTCAGCCTAAAACCTTTTCTTGCTCTGAGTAGAGAAGTCAGAGCGCTCCGAAACCAAAGGTATGCAGGGTCTGCAAGATGGTTGTGTGTGGACAAGCCAGCAGAAGGGTTTCGTTTGGCTTGCACCGAGATTGAAAGGTTATGAAGTTATATAATCATTTTCACCCCAGATTTCTGGCTTCTCTGGCAGAGGCCGGCGACTTGGTAGCCGGACCTGTGCTCCTGCAGTAGGAACTGGCTCCCTCCACAACTCAACCCCCACTCCCTGTTCCCTGCCTGGCCCCTGCAGCCTGGCAGGGCTGCAGTCTCTAGGTCAGCCTGTCTCAGTGCCTTTAAAGTCTTAGGACTTAAGATGAGAACTGGCCCCACTTCTTATCTTAACCAGGTTCTGCTTTTACACATAGGGGCAGTGGCCCTGGAGAGGGATTTGCCTGTGGTCCCAGGTTAGACAGATGCAGAACCTGGATCCATGTCCAGATATCCGCTGCCCCGCTGGGCGCTCTGTCCACTGCCCTGGCCTGCTTGTCCCTGATTAAACCGCAGGCTCCTATAGGCTACTGTGACCCTGTGTTTCCACATTCCTTTGATTCATGAACCAGCATAACAATGGGAAGGAGGGAGGGAGTGAATGAATGGCTCATAAAAGGGCTATAACTATCTCTCACTTCAATTAAGTTCAACCATTTACTGAGCACTTGCCAGATGAGCTAGGCGTGGGATACAAAGATTCCCAGGCCCTTCCTGGAGGGATCTAGGCTACTTTCACTGGACACAAGCCCAAGGAAAGCAATCTCACATCTGGAGGGATCTGAGAAGGAGAGGAACACCAGCTACCCTCTGAGGAGCCAGCACGGCCTTCCAGCTCCCGGTCATAGGTTATCTGCCTGGATCCACCACCAGGTACCTCCATGAACAGGGAAGAGCAGCAGATAATCCAATTCCTGAGTCACCTCCCCACCCCACCGCCCTGCCCAGTCCCTGCAGAGACATCGGAGACTTTCCCTGGCCCAGACTTGGGACCAATCCTTCCCTTAGAGACCACCAGGGACCAGTAAAGCTGATTCCAAGTTAACTTCTAGACTAAAAGTCTCCGATGAGGTGTGCATGTACCTCAGGAGCACAAGAACAAAAAAAAGATCATTTCGATATTTATTTTCTTATGTAAGAAAAAATTTAATATACAAATTAATAGTAATGATAGCATCTTATTATTGGATTTAGTAAATTTATTCAACATTGCTATGTCCAAGATTCAAAGTGCTTTTTATGTATTTGCTCACTTAATCCTCTCCATTGAAATAGGTTCAATTATTATCCTCATTCTGCAGATGTAGAAACAGAGGCAGAGGGTTAAATAGATTGCTCAAGTTACATAGTTAGTAAAGGGAAAAACCAGCTTATAACCTGGCCAGTCTGGCTCTGCAAAATCACCTCTGTAGAACATGTATATAACTTGGGAACAAATAAACATATATTGGAGGCACTAGCTCAATTTTTTTTTTTTTTTTTTTTTTTTTTTTTTTGCTTATGCATTCATGATCGAAATGGCTTGGAGACTATTTCTCCAAGCCCTTCTCCTACCAGGCTCACCAAGGAAAGCTAATACAGACCTATGCGTCCTTATTCCAAATACCGGGCTGTCTCTAGACCCTTCACATCTGTTCTGTTACAGCTGTTCTGGCTGCATGCTCTGCAATGTGAGTCACCTTAAAACAAAAGGTATTTCAGGACCTTGCTTTCCTTTGATCATACATCTTGCTTGCTCTGGTAATAATTAGAATTTTAATGAGAAGGGGTGGGGGGAGTGAGAGGGAATCCAGAGAGCATAGAGAGCATTTAAATGTTCAGGCTGACAAAAAAACTGAATTCATACATGACAAGAGAGGTGGGGGAGGAGAGGCCAGGGGAATCAGTTTTTTCTCAGTGTGGTTGCTATTTCGATTACTTCTCCATGTGACCCCCAGCTGTTGTTCTCTTGGAGCTGTGATTAGGGAAGGCAGAGGGTATGGATTATTGGGAATCAGCACCCAGCACTCAATACTTGTTATATAAGGCCAGGAGGCCCATCCTATGCCTGGAGAATCTTCTTCCAGGATGAGGAGAGCCTGGGCTTTTGACTCTCACAGGCAGACAATACAAGGAGACGAGGGTCCAGAACACTGGGAGGGCTCGTCCAGCTATGGGATTCCAGGTGGTGAACAAGACGGTAAGAGCAGGCTGGGGGAAGAGGTGACTACAGGATTTAGCCCTTGAAAAAATCATTATATGTGGCCTTGAACCCGTCCAGCCTTCATCCCCTGGTGTGTCAGTCAACTCTCTGTCACTATAACAAACACCTGAGAAAATGAACTTATAAAGAGAAAAGGTTTGTTTTAGTTCGTAGTTTTAGAGGTGTCAGTGCACAGCCAGTTGGTCCTGTTGTTTTGGGTCTGCCGTGTCACATCATGGCAGGAGCAAGTGACAGAAGAAAACTGCTTTTCTCATGGCCAGAAAGTGAAAGAGAGAAAGGAAGAGGAAGGTGCTGGGGTCCAGCTATCCTTTTCGGCCCCCAGAGACCTGGAAACCTCCCACTAGGCCTCACCTCTTACAGCTTCCTCCACCTTCCAATAGTGCCACGCTGGGAAACAAGCTTTCAACACGCGGGCCTTTGGGAGACATTCCAGGCCCAAACTCCAGCTCATGGCTACAGGTGCGCTGCGACTGGGAGGGAATGTGAGCTCCTGCCACGCCCAAGGGCTGTGCACAGACCCAGATACCCAAGATGAGTGCCTTTCCACCTTGAGCTTTCCCGGGCCAACCTAGCAGGACATGTTGGCCCCTAGGAAATCAAGGGGCACATATAGCCTGCAAACCCCCTTTTTCACTCACGTCTTGCTTGAACATCGACCCCATGAAGCAGATGGAACTCGAATGGGCAACATTGCCACCTTTCTGAGTTCTGACCCTTTGCTCCTCCTATGTGTACCATGGATTCGCCTCAGGACAAGAGAGGTAAGCCTCCAGCAATAGAGAGAGTACTCAGCACAGCACTGGAGAAGAGACAGTACTACCAGAGTATTTGTTTTCTTCCTCTGACTCTTCTTCCTTAGTCCCCTTCAGCCTAGAGAGAAAGAAGCATTGCTTTGGAGGCAGACTGGGCTCAGTCAATGCCCATCCACCCTGGTTTTATTTTATGTATTTATTTTTGTGGTACCAGGGATTGAACCCAGGGCCTCATGCATGCTGGACAAGCAGCTCTACCACTAAGCTATACCCCCAGACCTCCATTGGTTTTTTGTTTATTTGTTCATTTGTTTGGTTTTTTTCTTGCTTTTTAAGTTTTTTTAATTTTTTGCTTATTTTTTGTAGTACTGGGGGTTGAACCCAGGAATGTTCTACTTCTGACCTAGACCCCCAGCCTGATTTTATTTTTATTTTGAAACAGGATCTTGCTAAGTTGCTGAGGCTGGTCTCGAACCTGGAATCCTTCTACAGGTTCCTGGGAACCTGTAATCCTCAAATATTGGGATTACAGGCGTGCAACACCACACCAGCTCCACCATTGGTTTTAAACTGTGTGACTTTGGCAAATTATGTGACTTTTCTTTTTCTTTCTTTTTTTTTTTTTGTAGTGCTGGGGATTGAACCCAGGTGCATTCTACCTCCAAGCTACACCCACAGCCCAATTTTTTTTTATTCTTTATTTTGAAACAGGGTCTCACTAAGTTTTGGAGGGCCTCACTAAGTAGCTGAGGCTGGCCACGAACCCGGATCCTCCAGTCTCAGCCTCTCAAATACTGGGATTACAAGGGTGGGCCACCACGCCCAGCATTATGTGAGTTTTCTTAGCCTCAGTTTTCTCATTCATAAACTGGGAATGGTAATATTATTTATTTCATAGGATCATTGTGAAATTTAAATGAGATCAAAAGTGTATCAAAAGTGCTAAGGACAGTGCCTAAAAGGTAGAATTGCATACTAGAAGGTAGTATGAAATATAATAAATATTAGCTGTTTTATTAGAATTACCATTGCCCAGCTTAGGTTTTGTTTGCTTATTTGTTTTTGGTACTGGGGATTGAACCCATGGACATTCTACCTCTGAGTTACATTCCCAGCCCTTTTTATTTTATTTATTTATTTTTGTGATACTAGGGATTGAGTACAGGGGCATTCTACCCCCAGCCCTATTTTATTTTGAAACAGGGTCTTACTAGGTTGCAGAGGACCTTGCTAAATTGTTGAGGCTGCCTGCGAACCTGCAATCCTCCTAGCTCAGCTTCCCAAAAATTGGGATTACAGGCATGTGCCACCATACCCAGCTCCTTTTTATTTATTTATTTTTTTGAAATGGGATCTAGCTAAGTTGCTGAGGGTCTCACTAAGTTGCTGAGGCTGGCCTTGAACCCGCTAACCTGTCTCAGCCTTCCAAGTACAAAGATTACAGGCATGCGCCACTCCACCCCGCTTCCAGACTAGTTTTGAACACCCCTTAGTTTTGAAATTTGGGGTGGGCACAATACTTGCAAGACATGAACACCAAGAGAGATAGCTTTAACCTTATCATTACAAACCGAGAACAATCTTACTGGCAGAAATAATAAACTATTCGTACATAGCCAGGTCTCTGTGTATCTTGAGACATAATACATTCTATATTAAAGATCACACATCTCCAGGTTTTTCTGTTAATATTCATTCGCTTACTACTTTCTCCAGTGTGTTGTTACCATCACCAGCCAGCTGGTGAACAGGAATGAGTTCTAAAAGAATAAGAAGATCATGGAAGGAAAATGTACAATTGAGAACATCCTATGCTCTTGCAAAGTTTTCTTGGAAACCGAGGGAAAGAAGTCCATTACTCAGTATTAGTCGTGAAATATTTTTATTCAGGTATCAGAAGAGATCCAGCAGCCCATGCGCACTAGCTTGGGAAACCATAGTTGCCAATTAGCAGCCTCTGGGAGAGAAAAGAGCTACAGAAAGCTCATGTAGTGCCGCAAGAACACATGGCTTTGAACCCTGGCTGGGGAACTGGACTTCACAAGGTGCCCACAAACAGGGCGGGCATCTCAGGCAGGCCCTGGCACCAGACCACAGAGGACATTTATCCACACTGCTTTCTAATGGTGTGACCCTGAGCAAGTTATTTAACTTCTTCGGACCTCGGTTTCCTCTTTTATTTAGTGAGGATTCGAATTATTCCTACCTCACAAGATAGGTAGGAATTATCTGAATATCAGATAAGCTAAGACTTTGAGCACAGCGGTTGGCACATGGTGAATCCCCCAAATGCAAGCCGCTATTATTCTTCATGATTTGTTTTTCTTTTTGGTGGAGGGTAACAGTTTACTGTATACAGAAAAGACCCAAAGCTAGGCCCATGAGGCAGAGAAGGGAGACTGTAGATCAGAGGGAGACGCATCTGAGGGACCTCGGGCATCTCTTCTCTCCTGGAAAGCTACGATCCCCCTGACGGCCATCAGGGTAGGACCTGCCCATCACCTTAAATGACAGTGTCCAATGGGGTGATGGCTCATGGCCTCTCTCCTCTTCCAGAAAATGCTAGGTTATTAATTAGCAGCCCAGGGCTTCCTTATCTCCCCCTCTGACAGTTCCTTCTCCAAAGACAGGGCCCCAGCACACCCTCCCCTTCTCTCCACCCTAGAGTCCAGATTCATCTGGGTTCTTATCATTTGCTATTGTTCCCATTTTTCTAATAGGCTCCCATGTCAGGAAAATCCTTTTTGTAGCAGTAACAGGCATTCTTGTTAACAGATTGTAATTGAAGAGATAAACTGGGAGGAGGAATGGAGAAGAAAGGACCATTTTCCCTGAAGAAGCCTGGCCACAGGGCCTGGGGGTGCTGGCGGACCCTCAAAAGTGCTCAGGCTGCGCAGAGCAGACGCTGCCTCAGCCTAGCTCCCCTTCAGAGATGGATGGAGATGTGGACAAAGAACAGCCCAGGGACCAGACGGCAAGTGATGCCCAAAGCCTGGCAGGAACAGCATTTAGTCTGGAAAGGAAAGAGATTCTGGACAGAACCATTAATACTAATGATATCATTTGTTGGTTATTTCTATGCTATAGGCACCATACCCTTCACATTATCTCATTTAATCTTTACAGCCTCCTGAAGCAATTGGTATTCACCTCTCAGAGATAAATAAACTAAGCATAGAGATGTTGACCAAGTAACTTGTTCAAGGGTACAGTGCATTAAGTACTAGACTTAAATCTAGGACTTTCTGATGCCAAAGTCCAGACTGTTGAACCAGGCATTTCAGGGGACTGCAGAAGAACTGTAGAGTCAGAGGCTGGATGGAGAAACTAGGGAGGGGAGATATTTCTTAGTTGTAACCAGGAGAGGGTGGGGGCATCCTCTACTCTTTGGCCTGATCCTCGAACCTGGGCAGAGCCTGGTGGACTTGGATTAGGACTGGTCTCCCACCCCTGTCTCTTCTTCCCTGCCAAGTACACATCCTGCGAGTGACCCACGAGCCACCAGGCAAATAATCAGTGGTCCCTGAAAAGTCCCATCCAGAGATGTGCCTGGGGAATACATGTGTGGGGGTGGGGGCGGACAGGGATTATTTCGTACAGAGACTCACAGACATGGCCCATTAATAACGAGTTCTGCTGTGGCTTGTAAATTCATTAGGAGAACTGGGTATAATTAAAATTCAGGGTTGGGGGAGGGGGAGCAGAGGGCCAGTGCTTCCTTTCCTTCTTCAGAGATCCAGGCCGGGCTACCGATGGGGATAATTAGCAGAGTCCAAACAGAGAAGGAATTAATGCTCCTGAAAAAGCTGTGATGAGGAGAGACAATGCCGAGCTAATTACGGCCGCACCAAGCTTTCTGACTGGGCGCCCATTTCCACCATCATTAGGGGATTCAGAGATAAATCGGAGACTAATGTGGAATGTTATAGCTAACAGAGCATTGACACTAATTTAGCCGTTATTAGTATTAGTATTTTGGCAGATGGAACTGTACCTTTCTGCCTGACCAGTCGGTGGAGGACATGTGGCCTTTCTGAATGGGGGATTAAGGCTGGAGTGATGGAGGGGAGGGGCAGACAGAAAGCCCGAATGATTCTTTCCCCTCTGTGCTCCTGTCTCTGCTTATACCTGCAGCTAGTGAGAGGGGAGATCTGTGTGGATCGTTGGGGAGCAAGAAAAAGAGCTCCGCAGCCCTAAAAGAGAGAAGAGAGGGATAAGGTGTCACGATATCTGTAGTGTCCAGATGTGGATGCTCTGCACACTTCTGCGGTCAGGGCCTCTCTGACTACAACTCCCAAGAGTGGCTCAGTCCTTACAGAGTCTTTTCCTCAGGACTTGCAGGGGTGCCACCTCGCTCAGTCAGGGCTTCCTGTTGCCATGCTCCCCCAACCCACACAACCCTACACAGACCCTAAAGAAACCTGGCCTGACCCAAATGCCCCAGTGCCAGTCCTAATTGTTTGCAGCCACACGTTTCACCCCCCGACTCTGTGGACCGAGATGACAAAGTAAAGTTGGAACAATCAGAAGCACACAGGAACTGTCATCCCCACTTGAAGTTGCCACAGTCAGGGAAGAAGAGAACATCTGGAACTATAAATCTAAGTGCTCTATGACTTCTAGATACTGGACTTTGCTTTGAGAATATGAAAGCTCGCCAGGCACAGTGGTGCACACCTGTAATCCCAGTACTTGGGAGGCTGAGACAGGGGGATTGTTGGTTCAAGGCCAGCCTTAGCAATTCAGCGATACCCTGTTTCAAAATTAAAAAAAAAAATTAAAAAGGGTTAGGGTATAGCTCAGAGGTAGAATGCCCCTGGGTTCAATCCCCAGTACTGGGGGAGGGGAAGAATATGAAAGCTCAATGCACACAAGTCAGATTATCATCCCACGGGGTCTTCAGGATTGTGCGTTGTACGTTTCCTTAAAGAAGGCCAAGTCTGCAGGATTCCTTCCTTTCAGCAAGAAGGAGGGAAGGAGCAGCTGATTATTCCATTGTAGAAACAGGACTCTGTTCTAATGAAATGTTGTACATTTAATTTGCCATCACACACAGGAAACACATTCTCTGTGTTGCGAAAGGCCAACTTTAAAGCCAGGTGGCTGAATCAAAGACCGGCTCCGGAGTCATTACAAGGTGAACAAACATCACATACATCTCATGGCCACAGGTAAGCTGGGAATAACCAGCCCTGGCTGCCAGCCTGGGAGGGGCAGGGCAGTTTGGGTCTCTGGTCAGGTTCCTGCATTTTCTGGATCTCTGCTTACTACCTAAAGCCCTGAACTCACACTACCCACACCTAAGCCTTTGCAATGACTTATAGAGAGTTCATTTTCCTTCACAAGACACATGACACAAGAAAGGTGGAGAACTGCCTGTCAGTGTCTACGGGGGGGGGGGATATTAAGGAGGAAAGCAGACCCTTTGTCTTTAGAATTTTTAAAGAAAATGGGAATTTGCTTTTAGTTAGGACAATTTGGGTATGGGTGTTTCCAAGTCAGTGTCTGATTAGCTGAGATTTCTGGTACAATTCCTGGCATAGACCCTGGCATATCACTCAGTAAGTGATAGTAGAGTCTGAATCTCAGGATGTTACTAGAAATCCCATGAGCTAGAGACTTAGAACAGGAGGAAGGCAGGGGAAAACATTAAATGGTAAAGGGAGCTGGGCACGCTCTACCCACTTGCATTTTTCATAAAACTGCAAATGAAAAGATCCAGCATTCCTCTGGCTGAAGAATCTGGACCTGAGCAGTGGCTCCGGGATGCAGAGACTAGGTTGGGAGGTGGGACACCTGGGGCCCTGTCCTGAACTCCACAATTTTCCCCAGACCCCAGGTTCACCTAAATCCCAAGGTCCTAAAGCCAGTCTCAACCACTTTCTCTCTTTTGCTAGGATCCAGGGTCTCCTTCTGTCTGCCCCTCCTATTCCTTTCGGCCTCCTGGCTTGGCCCCTGGATTTCCTGGGGCTTGTGACTCAGCAGACAAAGTTCAAGTAAGTTCCCCTGGGCTGACAACTCAAACTCTCCTTCCATCTGCAGGGAAGGCATAAGGATGCATCTGGACCCCTCAGGCTCCTCCTATTCTCAACCTGGCTGTCCAGGCACCTGTCATTCTAGACCAAAGGCATTTCTCTGGAGTCAGAACACCAGTGCCTACCCCCCCCATGAGGATGTGCTACACTCATACACTCCAACAACCCCACCCCCACCCCCAGCATTTCTGCCCTGGACAGATAGAGGGGGCATCCCAGGTGGAACTCGACAGGTGTGTTCTCACCCTCGAGGCTCTGAGGGGTCAGGACCAGCACTAAAGCCCTACTGGAGATGGATCTTTGGAGGAAAAGATGGAAGGGAGCTGGAGAGTAGGGGAGACAGGAAATGACACCCAGACTTGGGGGAAATTCCCATCTGGTAGTTATGGGGAGTTGGGTGGTGTAGAAGGGGATGACCCAGAGAACCAGAGTCTAAAAATATTTGCTGGGCCTAATATGTTCAGAGAATCTCCAAGAGGGAGAAGCAACCTTCCCAACCTTCATCATTGTACCACCTCCTAAAACTTCTCCATGTCTAATATCCGTCCCTTCTGCTGCAGTAATTGATTAAATATTGCCAGGGTCAGAAGGGAGAGAGAGTGAGGGAGAGAGAGAGAGAGAGAGAGAGAGAGAGTGCGCAAGCAGCGACCCCTACCACGCTGAGGTGGGCTCCACTCACCCCAAGGCTGGTACGGTCCCTTCACACACAGGAGCCTCCCTGGGCTCTCTACCCCTCTCCTCAACCGCTCCATTCCTAACCCGGAATCTACCTCTATCTCCGACCCTTCACCTCAAGCGAAAACAAGACTGGAACCTGCGCAGCTGGGGACCTTACCCCACCTGTACCTGCTACCAGAACTGCTGCCTCGGTCCCCGGCCTCGGGTCCCTGGAGAAGCGAGTGGGACTGAATTCTCGTCTCTAGCTCCCCCTCCTCCCTTTCCCGGGCCAGCGGTGCGGAGCCACCGAGCGAGTCCCGCATACCCCTAGGCCCAGCTCCACTGGGGTCCGGGTCGCGGGACCACGAGGGGTGGAGTCTGCGGAGCCCCAAGGAACCCCGGCGCCCCGTCCCTGCGGGATCTCCCCACCCCCGCTCCGCATTCTCTGGGGCCTCGTACTGCCCCAGCCCCTCCCGCGGCGTAGGGGACGCGACCCGCGCACCCTCCCACCCGGGACTCTCCAGGCATCGGGACAAAGAAGCCCCGCCGCCGCTGGGGAGTGTGGCCGCAGGGCTCGGGTGCAGCAGGTAAATACCCGGGGCCGGCCGGCCGCCACACCGCCGACCCTCCCGCAGCTCCCGCCGCCAGGGCGCGACACGCCATTCCGCTGTCGCGACTTGTGGGCGACGTCGCAGCTGCACGCCCGGGCCCGGCCCCGGCCCCGGCCCCGGCCCCCGGGGCTCGGGCACGAGACTCACCGGCTCCGGCGAGCTCGGCGCGGCGCGGGCTCCCGCCTCGACTCGGCGGCCACCCGGGCTGCGTCGGGCGCAGGGTCCGCGAGGCTCGGGCAGGAGGCGCCTCTTGGCAAAGTCGGCAAGAGGCACCGGCTCCGTCTTGCACCGCCCGGAGTCCGAGTGAGTCAGAGACCGAGGGAGCGAGTTATAGGGGCGCGGGGGTTGGGGGAGGACGCGGCGACACTCTCCCCACCCGCCCCCCGCCCCCCGCGGAGACGCAGGAAGCCACTCGCGCGGAGACGCCCGGACACAAAGACCTCGTGCCAGCCGCAGACCCAAGTTTCTCCCAGACCCAGGGGGCTCGGCCCGCGCTCACTGAGAAAACAGACAAACGGACCGGCCGACCAGCTGATGTCCCCAGACCCAGGACACTCCGGAGCCCCGAGAACAGCTTTCTTTCGCGGCCGGATGTCCTGGTCTCCTGCTGGGTCCACCGACCCCTCCCCTGACCGGCCGCTCGTAGGGCGAGCGGAGACCCGAGGGTGCCGCATCCCGGAGCCCGCTCTCCGCGGGGCCCCACAGTAGTCACGAGGGGGCAGAGGGGCCGGTCTCTCTGGGTCGCGCTCGCACCTCTCTAGCTCTGCGGGCGATGGGCCAGGGGGCTGGCGGGGGCTCGCTGTAGCTTCCGGCCCTCGGACCCGGTGCTCTGGGGAGGGGTCGGCCAGGGTGAGAATCCAGGAAGGTTGGGGGCCCTGGGTCTCCCGTTACCTGCGTCGGCCGCGCTGGGACTCCTCTCCGGGAGCTGCAGTTCGAAGCTCCGACAAGTCTCCACGTCCAGCCCGAGAGGGGGCGGCCGGGCCCGGCACAGCGAGGCCAGGACCGCGAGCGCCGCCTGGCACCGAGGCCCTCCGGCCCCCCACGCCCCGCTCATGCCCGGACACCCAGGCCTGGGAGCAGTAGCTCGAACCCGCGCCGCCGCGGGACTGGGGCGGGGCAAGGCGGCCCCAAGGAGACCCTCCCCGCAGCGGCCCCCTGCGGCTTCGTTCTGCTTTTAATCACTTCCCCGCAGGGTCCCCGCCCCTCACGTGGCATCCCGCGGCAGCTGGCAAGTCTGGCGCCTCATGGCCGCCCCCTCCGGGCGGGTTCCAGCCCCGCTATCGCGCACCTTAAAGGGGTGCAAGGCCGGGGAAAGAGCCCGGGTCCGACTCCACATTCATGGCATGGTGTGACCCTGGTTCTCTCTGAGTCTCAATTTTTCTTTCCGTATTAAAGGTATAATGATTACGAGCGCTTCATGGGCTCCCTCGGGATATAAAGATAGTGCTTGTGAAAATATTGGGTAAATTGCCCCATGCCACACAAGTGGCCGCTAGATAGATGACCCCGTGACAGATGACCTGGCAGTGAGTGGGAGGACTCCGGCCGAGGTTCCTGGTGGCAGAAGTTAGTCTTGCTCCAAGGCGCAGCGTCGGAGGTAGAAGACCCCAAGAATGCGGAGGGATGCAAACTGCAAAGAAGACTTTCCGAGCCCCGCAATCCTGCGGTCCACGGTACCCGCATGTTGCTATGGCGACGGGAGGCAGCGGCCGTCTCTCTCCATGGCAACGGGAGGGGAAAGTTTCTGGCGAAGAGGAATGGGGGGCATTTCAAGAGGGTACTCTGCTCCTGCCAGATCCACCTCCCTGCATCGGTGCAACCCCATCAGAAAGAATGTACCTTTTTCCAACTAAGCATAAAAGCGCCGGGAAATTGGGGCTAGACTTATAAAGCAGAGCCCCCCTCCCCCAGGAACTGCGGAGTGAGGCCCAGAAGCGGGTCGGTTGAGGGGCTTCCAGATGTCGCACTCAGCCCTAGAAATCTATGAGCCATCTCCAGTAGCCAGAGGATTGGAGCCCTGCAGGGCCCTATCTGGGCGTCTAGCGTCCTCCCCGTCAGCGGTGTGGCCCCTTCCCGTGTGGGGCTCGCTGAAACTCTAGACTTCCCTTTGCCTTCCCGGAACTGAGACAGAAACTAACCCAAGGCTTCGGAAAGCGCCGGTGCTGGTGTGCTCTGGTGGGTGGTGGGGGAGGAGGGTCTTTCCTCCCAATTAACACGCTAATTGGAAGTGGCTCTGCGGTGACTCACGTTCCGGAGGGAGGAGATTCGGAGCCCCAGCTCCTGGCGGTCTCCACCATGCACCATCTGCGCCAGCCGGCCCTTGTACTTTCGAGCCCGGGGCAGCTAGGGCCCGGGTACCAAGGGCCAGGCAGAGACCTGAGAGGACCCTGGCCTAGCCGGGCAATTTCCCCGCCCGGGACGCGTGCCTGTCGCTGTCCGTGGTGCTGAAGGACCCGTTGATGCAAGCATCGCTACAGCACGGTTACGTGAGGGAGGGGCTCGCCGGGCCCCCTGGCGCCGGCCCTTTGAGAGCTCTAGAAACTCTAGAGGTAGGGACTGAGCAGGCATGATCCAGGTGATACTATGCAATCCAGGCCGCCTTCCTGTGGGTGATGCAGGTTGCCGTTCCAAAACCAGGTAAGGTTCATTTACTTTCCTAGTGCTTCTGAAAACCCACCTGAGGAGCCCAGAGGCCCCATCACCTTCCTCTCCACCACCCAGTGCCGACCTCAGCACCCAGGAGAGACAGGAGCTCGGAGGTCCCTGGCTCCACGCTCACTAGCAGTTTCTGAAGCGGTGGGTTTGTGTTTATGTAAAACACAAAAGGAGATGAACTGCTCTCTGCCCGTGTTTATGGCAACTCTGTCACTCCGCGGCGATTTCTCCCTCCCCCTCTCGAGTTCCAGGGGAAATTCACAGAACAAAGCGCCTTGTTTTGCCTTTGCAGAGAATGAAAAAACATAGGACTGTTCCAAGGGCCCAGGCCTGTGATGCAGGGAAATCAATATTTTGCTTACATCGAGTGGGGGAATTTGCATCTAAACTGAAGGCAAAGGAGCCTGTTCGGAGCAGAGCAGGTGGCAGGAGCAGGGAATTAACAGATAATTTCTCATTGTTCCCGGATTCAGCCTCCACACTCGGCGGGCGGTTCTGCAGCGTCGCTGGTGCTCCCCGCAGCAGCTCCGGACCTGGCATTTCTCAACCTAACAGAGCAAAGGAGGCTCTGCCCTGACAGGGATACAGGAAGGGGCTGGAGCTTCTGGGCTCCTATTGAATTTGGAGTGCAGGAGTGAGGGTGTGTGAGAGCAACAGAGAGACAGAGATAGAGACAGAGACGAGAGAGACAGAGGCAGATAATGAGACCCAGATACAAAGAGAGACCTTAGTAGAAGATACAGAAAATAGAGAAGCAGAGACAGATATACACATAGAGGGGCACATATTCAGAAAGAGATATGAAAATATTCTTTCTTACTTAATGTAATATGAAGCCTCACCCTAGTTGTTCTCTTCACCCCCACCCAACAAGCCCATCAGTTTCTGATACCACTGTGGTCGCATAACCAGTCACAAAGAAGAAAAAAAATCCTTGTGTAAAGATAGGAACTTTTCGACTCGGAAACCCCTTTCCCCCACAAGCCCAAGCCCAAATCACATCTATGTTTCTTCCCATATGAAGAGACAAAATTCAGACTCCCAGGGTCCCACCCAAACACAGAGAGGGAAGAGGGTAGAAAGAAGTGGAATTCTTGCCCCTTGACCTTGTCTCTACAGAAAGACCATTTTGCATTTGGGTTTGGGATGGAGAGAGAAAGCAGAGCAGAGACAGTATGGCATAGTGGTAAACAAGGGCATTAGATAGGCACCAAGAGGCCTGGGTTCCAGGACAGGTGAACAAAACCAGCCATGGCCACACTCTCCCTGGGGCCAGTGCCCTTATCTGAAGTTAGATCAGGAGCTCTTTGAGGCTCCTTCCAGCAACAGCACTCTAAAGGGGGTGTTTTTACAGATGTTCAACTCACTTCTGGCTGCCCCTCCCCCATTGCTCCCATCTCATGCATCTACAGCTAGAACATTCTGGCCTGGGGCCCTCGGGCCAGACTGCTCTGAAACAGGTAGGGGTCCTGGAGCCAGGGTGGGAGGCAGAGGAGGTTTGAAGCAGAAATCAAAAGCCTCCCACCCCTGTGCCCTTTTCGCCATAGACACCCAAAGTGCACATCCGTGCCCACCCCAGAAGTCTCTGCCTTCTGGCAGGCACCCACCCTGCTCTGAGCAGCAATGTCTTCTTGAGTTATGCTACAAATAAAATAAATTAAGACCAAATGATTTTTAAAAATTGAACCTTGGTAGGAAATTACTAATGCTGTAGGCGGGAAGAGTGAGCTCCTTTGACATGAGCCGATGTGTCAGATTGTCTTTCCATCTCAATGCAATTTCTAAATAGGGAGCCCTCTTCCTATTCCCTCCTCCCTGGCAAGGCCCCAGCAGAGATGTAAAGGGAGCAGTCTCATGCTCATAGCTGATTGTCTGACAGTACAGGGAGAGACACAGGGAAATAGACCCGTTGCTTCACCAAGTGGATGCGAGCCACTGGGGGCTCTGACCCACCCTTGAGGGCCCCTCATCTCCCCTCTTCACCTCCCTCATCCCCTGCTTACTGGGGCACATCTTTTCTCAGATCAGAGAGGGACATCCTGCAGGCATGCTGTCCAGAGGTTAACCTGTACTCCATGGGGCAAATCCCTGAAGATTGCCAAGAAGGAATCTATCTCAGTTGATCCTCATAACAACTGTGAGCAGTAGAGTTGGTGGATGCTAATAATCCCTCTGGTAGGTGAGGAAATTGAATGATTGGACCTGGCTATATAAGCTAAGAGATGGCAGAGAACTGGAACTCTGGCCTTCTGACCACTGATCACTGACCTTCCTTCTTCACCATGCTGGGCGAGGAAGTGAAGATGTAAAAAAAAAAAATCATGTGTTTGTGTGTGTGTGTGTGTGTTTTACTGAGGATTGAACCCAGGGACATTCTACCTCCGAGCCACACCCCCAGCCCTATTTTATTTTTTATTTTGAAATAGAGTCTCACTAAGTTACTGAGGGCCTCAATAAATTGCGGAGGCTGGTCGTGAACCTGTACTCCTCCTGTCTCAGCCTCCCAAGTCCTAGGAATACAGGTGTGCGTCACCAAGCCTGGCTCAAAATTCATCTTTTTTTTTAAGTTTCCAATATTTTTAAATTGGCTTCATAAGAAATAAAAATATACTTGGAAATAAATTATAGAGCAGTTGAAAGATTTATTCCTGTGTGTCTTCGCAAAGCTCTTGGCTCTCTGAAGTTAGCCATGCCATTTGCCTCTTGGACCCAGTTGCTGGTCTCAAGGAAAGTTTAGTGCCATTGATAAAACACAGGCCTGGAGACAGACAGCCTCACAGGTGGGACTTGTTTGGTTGCTTCACTCTTTTTTTTTTTTTTTTGCGGTACTGGGGGTTGAACCTAGGGGCATTCTACCTCTGGGCTACACCCCCAGCCCCTATTTTTATTCTTTATTTGGAAACAGGGTCTCACTAAGTTGCGGAGGGCCTCACTAATTAGCTGAGGCTGGCTGCGAACCCGGATCCTCTGGTCTCAGCCTCCCAAGTACTGGGATTACAAGCGTGCGCCACCACCACACCTGGCTGGTTGCTTCACTCTTGACGAAGCTAGGACTCCTCAGAAGGCAGGTGGGAGTCCCTGCTACACCTGGCTGTGTCCTGTGATCAGAGGCCAGCTTCCAGGAAAGGGCCAGGTGACGATTCTTGGATAACCAGGACCCCAATGACTGGAATTTTTGCCAAGGAGCCTGGAGAGTTTGCAATCTCTGGACTCCGGCTGTTCCACTAATGAAAGGGAACTAGATAAAATGCCAAAACTAATTAAAGTGACAATTGCAAAAAGGCCCTGCCAAAATTAGAAGGTCTTAATCCTTGATTCCAAGAGAATTCAGGTGGGAAGAATCCACCGGGGATGCTTGGGGTCAGGGGCCTGAAGCCCCCTGTGGAATTGAGGGGCTGGAGCCCCTGAAGAGGATCAATCTGTTCACCACATTCTAGCTTCCATGTATTTAATAGAACAAGCATCCTCTTGCATCCCAGCTCCCAGGCCTTTTCTACATTTCTGCTGTTTGCTAGAGGCACAGTAACTGGTTTGAGTCAGTCAGTCCCTGACCTTTACTAATAGTCCCATTTGTACATTTGTAAAATGTTGAACAGTTTACACAACAATCTCACATATATTATCTCATTTCATACAACAACCCTCAGAGGTGGCTATTATTACTCTCATTTCACTGGTGAGACCCCCAGAGAGGCTAAAAATAACTGGCTCGGGATTCACAGCTAGCAAGTAGCAGAGCCAGCACTCCAGCCTGTTTTTTCATGTCATTTATTTACTTGTTCATTCATTCAGCATTCATTGAGGTCCTACTAAGACCCAGACCATGACAGGCACTTGGGATACAGTCCTGTGTTGTTTCCTGTATATAGTGGCCTCCATAGCGTGCAGGGCCCTGGGCACGTGGGCTCTGTCTTGAGGGAGCACAGATTTGTGGAGAGAGGCCACGTGTGAAATTGATTTCAAATGAGTTCTTTGACCTCTTCGCTGCATAGTTACTCATGTCCACGTCGACTGTGAAACTCTTCTGTGTTCTCTCTGGATTTCCCTCTTTCTTTCTGAGTTCTCCACTCTCCTCTTTCTCCTCCCAACCCTCCCTTCCTCCAGGGTTTAGCTCTTGTCCCTTGTTTCTTGTGTCTCTGCACACTCTCTGCGTGGTCTCACCCACTTCTAGGGCTTCACATACTAAACAGTACTAATATTAATGATAGTAGCAGTAGACATTTACTGAGCACTTACTGTGTTCCAAGCTCTTTGCTTGGTTAATATGGATTAAACCATGTAATCCTCCCCAATGACCCTATTACTATCCCAAGTTTACAGGTACCAAGTGACAAAGCCAAACTGGACCCAGGCACCTCACTCCAGAGCCTCCCTTGAAAGGATTCCCCATTCAGCATCTCAGCCTCATCCCTCTCTTCTTGCTTCTATATGTGCATTTCTCCTTTTTTCTTTTTTCTTTTTTTTTTTTTTTGAGTTGGGGATTGAACTAAGGGGTATTCTACCTCCAAGATACACCCCAACCCTTTTTATTTTTTCTTTTGAAACAGGGACTTGCCAAGTTGCTGAGGGTCTCACTAAGTTGCTGAGGCTGGCCTCGAACCTGTGATCCTCCAGGCTCAGCCTCCCAAGTACTGGGATTACAGGTGTGCACCCCCACTCCCGACTTACACATGCATTTCTAAATTTCTGTTCTGGCCTCCTGAGTTCAACATGTCCAAGACATAACTTTATACATTTTGGAAACCTGCTCTTCCTCCTGAAAGGACATAACTAAACCAAAATAGTTCCTTACACTGAAAACCTCAGAGCCCTCCTTGAGGCTCCCTCTTCCCTGCCCACCTGCATTCAGTGAATTGCTGGGTCCTCTTTTTTTAAATCTCCAAAGTTTTTTGAACCTCTGCCCCTCGCATCATTGTATCCATTGCTATGGCCTGAGTCCGGTGCTCAGCAGCCCTCTCCAGGACCTTGTCAGTTGCCTGATGAGATAAAACTGTCCAGCTGGCATGGGAAGACCTGCCCTCCATTCACCTACACAGCCTCCTTTCCAGGCACTCCTGGTGTCCCCTGTAGGCAGCCCATGCTGTGTCACAGTGAGGACGCCTGTCTCTCCTCCTCACTGCCCACCCCACCTTCTATGTTTCTGCCCAATGTGTTCTCTTCTCCACCTGTCACCACTCTAGACCCTGGAACTTTGCAACTACTTGTCCCTCTGCCCTGAGCACTTTCCTCGTTTCCTCAGCACCCAGCTGGCTCCTAGAAGATGTAGTGGGGTAAGGAGGTGAATAGCATCGGCTTTGAAGCCAGGCTGCCTGGGTTGAGATTTTTAGCTCTAAAATCTAACTGAATGAATGGCATCATAGCTGTGCAACATTGGCAAGTTACTAGCCTCTATGCGCATCTGTTTTTTTTGTTTATAAAATAGAGATGAGCCGGATGTGGTGGTGCATGTCTGTAATCCTAGTACTTGGGAGACTGAGACAGGAGGATCGCAGGTTCAAGGCCAGCCTTAGCAGTTTAGTGAGACCCTCAGCAGTTTAGCAAGACCCTGTCTCAAAATAAAACATAAAAAAGGGCTGGGGGAGTAGCTTGGAATGCCCCTGGGTTAAATCCCCAAGGCCTAAAATAAAATAGAGATGACAGAAGTTGTCACTCTCTCCCCAGTTTACTGAGAGGCTTAAATGAGTTGATATTCACTAAGAACAGCCCCTTCCCTGACTTCTAGAGTTGGCTCAGATCGTCCCCATTCTTGTCAATGCTTTGCTTTGTCGTGGGGTATAGCAAACCCTGCTGTTGACTGTTCCTGGCCTGTGAGCTCTTGAGCTGGCGTCTGTCTCTCCTTCATCTTCAGACCCTCAGTGCCTCATACCTAGTCCACATTCAGCAAATGCCTGCTGCTGCGGACAGAAGTGAATGCGTGGCTGTGATCTAGCGCAGAGTGAGCGTGCGCGTTTGGGAGGCAGCCCAGCAGGGGTCCGTGGGCCAAATCAGGGAAGGCTTCTTGGAAGAGTAAAAAGTTTCGAGCATTTGGGGACTTATTTTGCTTTGTCAGGTGAGACTTGAACTGGAAGGAACTGTATTCCAGGCTGCCAGAGCAGCCTGTGACACCAGTGTCCAGCAAAACATAAACGCTTTCCCTGAGGAGGAGAAGGCAGAAGTTCTTGCCTGGGGCAGAGATGAAGGACAGGCAAGAGAGGACCCCGGGCCTGCTGCTCTGACCTCAATCTCACTCAGCTGGGTTTTTATCCAGAGCACAGGACCAAGGGCAAGGAGGGGGACCCAGTCCCTGCCCTGGAGTCCACAGTCCATGAGCCCATTGGAAGCCAGGAAGCCCCAGCTCCAGCTCCTCAGAAAACACCAGCGTTTAGGTCCTGGGGAGTGTCTTTCTGAGAAGGAATCGCTCATTTTCCTCAAGTGTCAAGCCATTGCTGTGAAGCAAGCGTGTGTCTGCTGGGGCAGCTGACTGTTTGCCAGGATAAATTTCTGATAATAACACAAAGTCATTACTGTGCAATTAGCGCTGCTAATGAGGAATGCAAAGTTCCTTCCCACTCCTTGCCTCCCTCCCCTTTTACTTCTCTCTGTTCTCTTCTCTTCTTCTTCTTCTTTTTTTTTTTTTTGTATTGAGGATTGAACCCCGGGGGCATTCAATCTCTGAGCCCCCAGCCCTATTTTATTTTGAAACAGGGTCTTGCTAAGTTGCTGAGGCTGGCCTCAAACCTGCAATCGAGGCCTGAGACATCCTCCTGTCTCAGCCTCCCAAGTACTGGGATGACAGGCCTAGGCCACCATGCCCTTACACCATTCTTCTCTACCCCCCTCCCTCCCAGAGCTGGCCATGGGGCCAGCCAGGGCTCAAGATGGGCTGTCAGAAACTGGATTTTGACTCTCAATCCTCCCAGATTAACCAAGTGACCATGGAGCTGGGGGTGGGGGCAGAACATAAAGAGGTGTGGAGGAAGAAGAGGGAGAGTTCAGCCTTGGACATGAACATCAATAATGTTTAAAAGAGAAAAATCCAGTGGCCTGTGGAGACGACTTGCCTTTCAAGGGCTGTAGCAGTGACCTGCCACCCCAGAGGCCCCAGTTAGCGCCTGCGGAGGGGGCATTTGAGGAGCCCACAGTGCCAGGCCAGGGAGCAGAGCTGAGGGAGGGAGGTGCTGTTTGTTTAGGCTGCTAGTAAGAACTGCAGCTAAGCTTGATGGGAATGTAGTTTTTTCGTTCTGAGTAATTATTTCACCCATACACACACACACACACTCACACATACACTTAGACACATATGCATGGGCCACAATCAGACACATGCCACAGAGGGGCTTTCAGCCATGCTCCCGAAAGCACCTGACAGATTCCCTGACACCTCACTCCCTGGGTGGCTACTGAGCTTTCTGAAAACCTCAGCAGCCTTTGTAAGATGGAGAGGGGCAAGTTTAAAATCTGCTAGGAAAACCATGGAGGAGGCCCTGAGCCCAGGAAGCCTCTGCTCCCCAGCAGGCTTCTTCAGGGTGGGCTGTGGGGCGGCCCGCTGACCCGATGCGGGGTCCCCAGCAGCCGATGGGGCCCTACCTGGGGAACAGGCCCACAGAGAGGAGGAGGACAAGGAAAGAGGAGGAAATGGTCAAGTTTCTGGCTCCAGGAGGCCTCAGGGGCAGGAGGTGACCCAATGGGGGCCTGGATGTAATGACCCTTGTGGGGGAGGGGCACCTGACACAGCTCCAGAGAGCGCCTGCCTCCAGACCCAGCAGGGGCTGGACTGGCTCGCCTGGCTTCTCTCCTAGCCCGTACTTTATGATTCTTGTGCATGAAAATTCCCCAAAACCAATTGTTTTCTTCACAGCTGTGCTCACCTGGGGGTGGGGTGGGTATGGCGGGGGCCTGTCGTTATTCATCGGGCTGAACTGTGACAGCTGAACAGCACAGCAAAGGAAAGCCGGCTGCTTTCTCTGGACGTGTTCTCATTGTCCGCTGAGCTGGGGAGTGGGTGCTGTCCTGGGGGGCTCCTGGTGACTTCATGATGCCTTTGGGCTGGCAAGCAGAACTAGGATAACACTTCCCTCGGCTCCTGCAAACCTGTCTGGGACAGTTCCTTGGCCAAAACGCTCCTCCCAGGAGTCCCCATCAATCCTGATCCCCTAGCGTTCCCCCATAGGCCAGGCCAGAGGCACAAACATGTAGTCTCTCCTGTTCTGATATCTTCTTGGGGAGGAGGGATTCGGCTTCCTTCTCTGGGTTGGACCCTCTAGAGCCCCGTATTCCTGCTGTTTAACTGTCCTGGGACTTCATGATAATTACAAATTTAATGATCTGCTGGGCCAGACGGGGCCAAGAGCACAGGCAGCGTGAGGAAGGGAAGCTTTCTGTCCTGCACCAAATCCCTGACCCTTGTTCAAGCTACAACCTGCACCGACACCCATGAAGGCACTGTTCTGCAGAGTCCTGCAGAACAGGACTCTGTTCTGCTCCCTTTGGTACGCCGGCCCTTGTATAGTATCTGTTACCCAGTAGGGGCTCCACAAGTCCTAATTGGGTGGATTAGCTGAGATGGGAGTTTCAAATTTTGGGGGTGAGGGCGGAGTTATTTTGGGTTTGGTCAGTTCCTCCTTGCCAGGGGAGAACGGAACGCTACCAAGTGTCTAAAGGCAAAGGGAGATCAGCTGGGCACAGAGCGGGACCCGCATGTCTTCCTCAGCCTGGGATTGCTAAAGCCTGGCCATGGCGAGACTTTGAGCTCTTCCTGTAGATCCCAGCCACCTGGACTGGGGACACCTGGGCACTGGGGAGGTCCCATCGCTGCTCTGACCTGCGTGGCTCTGCACTAGGGGCCTCCAGAATGCCCCGGGCAGCTGCTGCCTGACTGCCCCTGTGCCCTGGAATCCTCTTCCCTCCCTTTCACCCAGGACCCACTGTTGATTCCTGCAGCTCCCTCCACGGTCTGCTCCAGGGGAACGGCTCCTTTCCTAGTGCTCTCGCCTGAGCGAAGACAAAACTCCTCTTCCTGCTCTTCCTCAGCATGCTGTAGCAGGCCGGCAATAGAAGCAGAACCTCAGAGAGGGACCAATAGAATACAGGAAGGGAATGGGGTGGGAGGTGGAGAGGGACAAAAGAGGCTCGAGGAAGGGAGCAGTTCAGATAATGCTGTGTTCATATATGAAGGCGTCACTACCAATCTCACTAACATATACCAGGAGGGAGGAGGGGGAGCGGGGTGGGATGCAGAAGGATGCACAAGTGATATGTGCATGTATGAATGTATCAGTTTGAATCTCACTATGATGTATAATTACAATGTACCAGTAAAAGTTTTTTTTTTTTTTTTTGCAGTACCGGGGATTGAACCCAGGGGCATTCTACCTCTGCGCTACACCCTCGGCCCTATTTTTTTTTATACTTTATTTTTAAAACCGGGTCTCACAAAGTTGCGGAGGGCCTCACTAAGTAGAGAGAGAGAGAGAGAGAGAGAGAGAGAGAGAGAGAGAGAGAGAGAAAGACAGAGAGAGAGAGAGAGAGAGAGAGAGAGCTGAAGCTGACCGCGAACCCGGATCCTCCGGTCTCAGCCTCCCAAAGTACTGGGATTACAAGCGTGCGCCACCACGCCCGGCCAGTAAAAGTATTTTAAAAAGAAAAGAAGAACCTGGAGAACTCTTAAGGAAGGAATTACACATCCTATCAGTAATTTTTGGATCTCTGAGAGTCATCAGACTCCGACCAGAAAACGCAAGTGCCAGGCCACACCTGGGCCCAGCCCAGTGAGGCTGAGCCAGAAGGGTGGGGACGGGAGCTGGTTCTCAGAGGCCATCAACTGAACAGCAGGGACGAGGGTCCTGACATTTGCCACAAGCTCTGCAGCAGCAGCCACGTGGCCACTTGTGCTGTACCGGAGATACAAAAGCTCAAGGCCCCCCAGGACCAGAGGGGGAGCGGGGTCTCAACTGCAGACCCAGAATGTCAGGGGGAGGTAGGGACAGGGTCAACATAAAGCAAGTTGGGTCCCAGGCAGTTGCCACAAGCCCCGTGAATGGTCCGAGTGTGCCTTCATGGGTGTCGGTGCTGGGCCACGTGGTTGTAGCTTGAACCAGGGTTAGGGATTTGGTGCAGGACAGAAAGCTTCCCTTCCTTCTAGCCTCTGCCAGTCTTCAGAGGAGCTGGGAAAGCCACACCCAGTTTTATCATTTCTCTGATTAAAAACTTGCAAGAAGCCAGGCGTGGTGACACATGCTTGTAATCCCAGTACTTGGAACGCGGAGACAGGAGGATCGCAGGTTCGCAGCCAGCCTCAGCTACTTAGTGAGGCCCTCCACAACTTAGTGAGACCCTGTTTCAAAATAAAGAATATAAAATAGGGCTGGGAATGTAGCTCGGAGGTAGAATGCCCTTGGGTTCAATCCCCAGTACAGCCAAAAAAAAAAAAAAACCCTCCCCCCAAAAAAACTTGCAAGAAGACCATAAACTGTCACCCAGAGAGTTAGGTGACCTCATGTTCAGCCCAAGACAATTTCAGATGGCAGGACACAGATGGTTAAGAGCATGGGCCTTGGTCAGAGGTAGATCTAAATCCTGGCCATGTAACATATTCAATGTATATATTACCCTCCTAAATTCCGTTTCCTCAGCTGTAAAATGGGGATAACATGACCACCTCTTAGAAATGTCAGGAGAATCAAATGTGGTCATTTCTGAGAAGGGCCTAACATGTAGGAAGAGCTCAATAAATTACAGTGATATGATTATTATTTGGGCTTGACTGTGGCTTACTGAGTGACCTTACTAAAGTCCCCTATGATAATGGACACCTTAACCCCTGTGGGAACAGTAATGCCCAGACAACAGGAACTGTCCTCAGCTCCAGCGAGTGATCCACCCCACTAAGGGGACAGGGGATTGCCGGCCGGGAGACCTTCCGGTGGCCCCTTTTCCTTCCACACTGAGGTGGACACTAGTAGGGGAAGAGGCAGCTGATGATTAAATTGAGCCCTTTAGACATAAATTATGGATCGATGACCTTTCCTAGCTTAATTACTCCCACTGCCGGGTGGTCTGAGCTCTGGTGCCAGGCCCCGGGGGGCTCACAGTCTGCTCACAGCCAGCAAAGCCCAGGGCCTGCAGCTTCTGCTTTTATCTACCCGGGTCCATGTGGCCGTTTGTGCAGCAGGAAGATCCTCTCACTGTGATGAAGGTCATGCCCTTGTCCTGGGCAGGCCTCCTTCGGATTCTCCTAATCCCTTTGACCTTTGCAGAATTACCTTGTCTTCTTTAAAGCTCACTGACATCATTGCTGGCTCATTTTTAAAAAGTTAAATCTGAGGGTTATTAATAAAGCTGTCATACTAATAGATCTGTGGGTTCTTATTTATCTGATATATACAAAAGCACAGGACGCTCAATAAAGGGGTGACCCTCTGGGGCCTGAAGGGGTAGTGTTAGAGCCTCAAGAGGGTAGAGACCAAGACATTGACTTTTGTTTTATAAAAATTTTCAAACATATACAAAAATAGAATGATAAAATGAAATCCCACATACTTATCACCTAGCTTCAAAAATTACCCACATTCTCTTATCTGTTTCATCTCTTATCCCCAACCCTTTACTTTCTCCCAAAGTATTTCAAGGCAGACATTATATCATTTCACCTGTTAAAATATTCTGTATGCCCTTCTGATAAATATATGACTTTGCCTATATAAGTACTTATCCCTAACAAAACTAACAAAATAATAATTCTCTAATATTATCCAGTACATATTCAAATTACCCAGTTGTCTAAAATGACTTTTTAACCAGGCATGGTGGCACACACCTGTAATTCCAGTATTTGAGAGGATCACAAATTCAAGGCCAGCCTTAGCAACTTAGTGTGACCCTCAGCAACTTAGTGAAACCATGTTTCAAAATAAAAGGGCTGGGGGTGTACCTCAGTGGTAGAGCATTCCTGAGTTCAATCTCCAGTACCACATACACACACACAAACTATATATAGTTTGTAGACCATGTGTGAGTGTATAATATATATATAAATAATCTTGTAGCTATAAAAAGACGTTTTTGCATGTGCAGTACTGGGGATTGAACTGAGGGGTGCCATTGAACCACATTTCCAGGTCTTTTACTTTTTATTTTGAAACAGGGTCTCACTAAGTTGCCCAGGCTGGCCTCGAACTTGTGATTCTCCTGCCTCAGCCTCCTGAGTACTGGGATTACAGGCATGTGCCACCATACACGGTTTAGTTGCTATATTTTCACCAAAATGGTTGGGTTTTAGTAATAGCTTCTGACTTTTTCTATCTGAAGTTTGTGGCCCATCGGAATGACCTAGACAGCAGCCGAGCATGGCCAGTCATTAGTGGAGGCGTGGGGACAGGGACGTGAGGAAAAACTTACATTTTCCCAAGACAGGGCCTGGGCCAAAGAAAACGTTTGAAGCTTGGGCTTCTTAGGGATGTGTCTTGGAGCCGTCAGTGCCCTTTGGCTTATTAGAATAGCCATCCTTTGGCACAGACCTCTCGTCATCACTTCAAAACCAGGCTTGGGGCTCATCCAGAGTTTTTATGTTGCCCTGTCTCAGAAGCTGTGGCCCTCTGTTCATTCATGGGCTTCCTGAACACTTATTGGGTGCCTGTGCTGAGCTGAAAGTTGAGGGGACAGGTAAGGAATAGGCCAGACACTTCAGGAGCTTGCTGTCTAGCACCACAATAGCCCAGCGTCTCTTAAGTGTGTGTAAAGAGCTGCCGGCCGGAGGAGGGAGCCACTGAGTGTGCGGGAGCCAGGAAAGCCTCGGGAAGGAGACATTTTGAACTGATTCTGGAGGTGTTGAGGTTTCGGAGGGGCCAGTGAGTCACATCTCCAGATTCTGAAGCAGAAACAGAGACAGAATCAGAGATCAAATATCTGTTTTATTACAGGTGACGCTGAAAAGGAGAAAAGAGCTTAGATTCGAGGCCCAAAAGACTCCCTACTCCTCGTCATGAGCGATTTTAAATGAAATGTGATGGGGTGCAACAAGGATGCAGACAAGGGAGTATGACGTAAACAAACACCACACAGTCTGTAAGGCATCACTGTGAGCAGGCCCCGGGTGTCATCAGAGTGGGCGCTGGGGAGTGAGTGACGCCGGGGAATTTGTCTTGGTCAGGCTGCGCCATGGGGGCAGCTGTGTTTCCATGCAGGGAGGCCTCCTGTGGGGAAAGTGAGGCAGCTTCCTGTCCCCTGCCTAGCCTGGGGACTCATACAACTAAATCATGTCCCTCATATGCATGCAAGTCAAGGAGACTTCAGGAAATCGTCCCTTCCTTCATTTCTTGTTCTCCACATTGACCTTTGCAGACCTGCTCGACCCTCCTCTCCTCCCACCCAAACACTCATCGCTGAGTTTCACACAGGCCCTCTCACCTTGCACGTATTGTCAGTGCCGAGGTTAAGTTGTCTCTCGTGAACTTGTGGAAGGCCGTCTCTGTCTTGGGTTTCTTTTATCTTCCCCCAATACTTCACATAGGTCCTTACGCTTGGCAAGAGCCTGTTTCATTAATTAATGCATTCAACTAATGGCTAAATCACCAACAAAGCGTAGGAGTCACAGTAGCGAGCAAGACCAGACCCCCAGCCCTTGCGAAGCTCGTAAACGAATGGAGGAGGTGGGTGGTGAGCAAGTGTCAGGTGGCAATAAATGTCAAGATGAAAAATGAGCTAGAGAAAGAAGATAGAGAGCAATAGATAATGCCTCTATGGATAGGGTGTTCCGAAAAATTTTTATGAAGAGATGACATTTGAGCCGGGCGCCGTGGCACACACCTGTAATCCCAGTACTTGGGAGGCTGAGACAGGCAACTTAGTGAGACCCTGTTTCAGAATAAAAATTAATTAATTAATTAAAAGGGATGGGGGTGTAGCTAGAGGTAGAATGCCCCTGGGTTCAATCCCCAGTCACACACACACACACACACACACACTCAGCCAGAATAAAGTGAGAGAGAGATTTGAACATCTAGGGGAAGTAAATTTCAGATAGAGAGAAGAACAAGTGCTTTGGCCATGAGGTGAAAATATGATAAAATGTTCAAGGAAGCTGGGCATGGTGGTGCATGCCTGTAATCCCAGTATTTGGGAAGCTGAGACAGGAGGATTGCAAGTTCCAGACCAGCCTCAGTAAGTTTGTGAGACTCTCAGCAATCTAGCAAGACCCTGTTTCAAAATAAGTAAGTAAATAAATAAATAAAGAAAAGAAGGCTGGCAGTGTGTCTCAGAGATAGAATACCCCTGGGTTGAATCTCCAGTACTCAAAAAAAAAAAAAAAGTTCAAGAAGCTGAGGGAGAGAAGGAGATCAAAAGACTAGGAGGCAAAGTAGAAGTTTATGTAGGTTGTGTTGTCCAATTGAAATGAATTAGAGTGGAAGGAAATTGAAAGTTCAGTTTCTCAGGTGCTGTAGCCACATTCCAAATGTCCAATGGCCGCATGTGGCTACCATATTAGACAGCACACACATAGGTTATTTCTGTCATTGCAGAAAACTCTATCAGACAGAGCTGATAGAGAGCTTTGTCGACTTCAGCAAAGACCAAGGATTTTAGTATAAGAGTGATGGAAAGCACCGTGGAAGGATTTGGGGCACACGGTCTTATTTATATTTTAAAAGATCGTTCTGCCGGGGGGCGTGGTGGCACACGCTTGTAATCCCAGTACTTTGGGAGATGGGAGACCGGAGGATCTGGGTTCGCAGCCAGCCTCAGCTCGCTCTCTCTCTCTCTCTCTCTCTCTCCCCCCCTGTCTCTCTCTCTCTCTCTCTCTCTCTCTCTCTCTCTACCTAGTGAGGCCCTCCGCAACTTCGTGAGACCCGGTTTCAAAATAAAGTATAAAAAATATAGGGTCAGGGGTGTAGCGCGGAGGTAGAACGCCCCTGGGTTCAATCCCCGATACTGCAAAAAAAAAAAAAAAAAAAAAAAGCTCGTTCTGGCTGTGTGGGGATACAGTGTAGGGAGGAAGGGTAGAAGCAGTGACGTCAGTTAGGAGAGATGGTGGCTTGAACCTGGATGGGGGTAGTGGTGGAGGTGGTGAGATGTGGTTGGGTTTTGGATATACAGATGTTCCTCTACTCACAATCAGGTTATGTTCCAATAAGTTTTCATAAGTTGAAAATATCATAAGTCAAAAATGCATTTAATACACCTAACTTACCAAACATCGCAGCTTAGCCATACGGCATACAGGATGTCTCGGTTGTTTCCCTTGTGGTTATGCGGTCGACTGGGAGCTGTGGCTTGCTGCTGCTGCCCAGGATTAGGAGACAGCATCTCACTGCATATCACTAAACTGGGCAAAGATGAAAACCCAAAATTCAAAGCACAGTTTCTACTGGCTGTGTATTGCTTTGGTACCATCAAAGTCAAGAAACTGGAAGTGGAACCATTGTAAGTTGGCGCCTGTATTTGGGGGTCTGTATTTTTATAGTAAGTTGGGGTCTGTATTTTCAAGGTAGAACTGGAAAGACTGCCAGTGGCTTAGATATGGGAAGTGTGAAAGGGAGAAATCAACAATGTCTTGCAGATTTTTGATGTGAGAAACTGAATGAACTATGGGACTACTTACTGAGCCAGAGACTCCTGTGAAAGAGATTTTGGAAGGGTGAAGGTGGGGTTAGGGTGGTATGGAAATCAGGCGTTCAGTTTACATGTGTCAAGTTTGAGAGGCCTACTAGACAGCCATGCAGCGATACGAGGAAGCAGGTGAATATTCAAGTTTGGAGTACAGGGGCGAGGTCAGGGCTGGAGAGAGCCACCTGGGAGATGATCTTTAACGCTATGAGGACGAGTGAGCCCACCCAAGGTGTCATGGTCTGAATGTTTGTGTTTCCCCAAACACATGCTGAAACCCTAAGCCCCAAGGTTTAGGTCTTAGGAGGGCCTTTGGAAGTGATTTGGTCATAAGGGCTCTGCTCTCAGGAGCGGAATTAGAGTCCTGATAAAAGAAGCCCCAGGGAGCTGGCTAGCCCTTTCCACCATGTGAGCACAGCTAGAAGACACCTTCTATGACAAACGGGTCCACACCAGACACCAAATCTGTCGGCACCATGATTATGGACTTTCCACTCTACGAGAAGTGAATGTTCTTTATAAGCCACTAGTTAGTAGTGTTTTGTTACAGCAGCCTGAAAAAAATGACAGGGAGAGAGTGAGGGAGAGAGGAAGGAGAATCCAGGAGCTGAGGCCTGCAGCCCGCACTGTTTAGATGCTGGGAAGAAGAAGAGAACCCACAGAGGTAACTGGGAAGGAGCAGCCAGTGAGGCAGGAGACCAGAATACTGGGGTGCCTCAAAAGCCAAGTGAAATTATTGTTTAAAAAAGGATAAGCCACGCCATAAGTAGCTAGAGGGTCGAGCAAGAGGAGATCTGGGAGCAGTAGATTTGGCAGCTGGGGACTTGGACAGTGGCTGCACCTGGGAGCTGGAAGGTAACATGATTGGGGAGTATACAAGAGGAGATAGCAGGTGAAGTTCTGCAGAGAGCAAGTATTTCAAGTTTTGCTCTAAAGAGGCACAGAGAAACGAGGCAGCAGGGGGAGAGGATTGTGGGATCAAGGGATGACTTTTTTTGGAAGATGGGAGATAGCACAGCAGGTTTGCATGCTGATAAGGAGGGGATGCAGAAGAAAGAGGAACTGGTGCAGGAGCAATGACCTTGAGGCGGGAAGGGGAGGGGTCTAGGCCTGGGGAGAGATGGAGTTTGGCCTTTGATGGAGGCACTGGACGCTTGAGTCCTTGCAGCTGGAGGGAGGGAGGTGTACTGTATGGATTCAGCGGGCATGCAGGTCGGTGGGCATAGTGGACATGTCTGTTTTCTCAGTGAAATAACATGCCAGGTCATCAGGAGGGGATCACGGGGGAGGGGACACTGAGGAGAGAGAAGGCATGCAGCCGTGCTCCGGGAGGGCGGGAGAGTGAATTAACCAGGTGAGTTGGGAGCACTGCCCGCAGCCCTGAGCGCACGCGAGGCTTGTGGTCATGAATTTACAATGAGGTGAATCAATATGGGTGTGTGTTTTTCCCAACCATGATTAAGGTGAGGAGTAGGCAGAGTTGGATTTAATCAGGACTGAGATTTTGCCAGGCGAATGCCAAGAATGAGACAGGCCAAGACAGTTGATTATGATGATGCACAGCAGTGATTACACTGATGGCCGCAGGGGTCCACGCGGGGGTACGGAGGGGGGGATGAGCAGGAGAAGGGAGCGGGGAGGGGTGCGCTGTGATGGTTTGGAGCTCCTGTTTATGTCTGTCATGACATCACAGGTTAGGATGAATGGGAGCCAGGGCTAAGTCAGAGGAGGAGGACAGGATCAGGGGCAGGGAGCAGCCCAGGAAACTGAAAGGCCGGGGGTGTTTATGTGGTTACAGAAGTCACCAAGTGTCATGAGAAGTAGAGAGAAATACTAGCCCAGATGTTGACCGAATCCAGGACTAGGGGTGTTTGGGAAGACAGTAGATAATTGCAAAAAGGGAGGAAAATGCGTGGTATAACCTGATTGCCTGTGCTTCAAAGCTGTTGAAGAATCACAGCAGGGAAAAAAATAGCCTGAAAGTAGCAAAGGGACACCGGGTCACTGACCCTAACCCCAGGTCCCCAGGTCCCCAGGTCCAGCAGCGGGTCTGTGCGCTGGGGCTCCTGGTGCTGGACAGGAGCTATGAATCAGACAGGGGAGGGTCCTGATTTCAGGGAGATCATACTTCAATTGGGGAAGTAGATACATAGATACACAAGATACTTACGATGAGAAACGTTAAGAGGAAAATGGCAAAGCGAGTAATGGAGGGCATCTGCCCTTGGGAGGGGGGCGGGGCTGCTTTAGTTCAGAACCTGAACAGAGCTGTTTGCAGGGTGGACTGTCCCAGAGGGAGGGAAAGGAGAGTGCAAAGCCAAGTTCAAAAGCATGTGTGGTCTGCTTGAAGCAAGAACAGGAAAGATCTGGATTCATCCAGATTAGGGGACTGGGCTCCTAGTCTGAAAGAGCAACTGTGCTGAGCAAAGCCTCTGAGAAAGATCTGAGCCTGGCAGTGGTGGCACACGCCTGTGATCCCAGTATTCAGGAGGCTGAGACAGGAGGATCTCAGATTCGAGGACAGCCTCAGTAATTTAGCGAGACTCTCAGCAACTTAGCAAGACCCTGTTTTAAAATAAAAAATAAAAAGGGCTGAGAGTGTAGCTTGGAGGTAGAATGCCCCTGGGTTCAATTCTCCATACCAAAAACAAACAAACAAACAAAAAAAAAACCAAGGATCAAAAATAATTGTTGACAGCATTCAAGGATGTATTAGCAATGAAAATAATATTCTACATGAATCCCTTTGAGTGGCTCAGAAAAGTTACAGTATCCCTAATACTTGCTTTCCATAAAACGTTACAGGTTTTTTTGGTTTTCCTTTTGCCCTTAACCAAATCCTTTTCCTTTTGTCTGAGATCGAAGAACATTTTAATTCTGCTTGCTCTGCTGGCTGAACATTAAAACTGCATCATTGGTTTTCTCTCTCACTTGTTCTCATTTTTTTTTTATTGTTATTCAGTACAAAACAAACAAAACAAAAAAAGCTGTGATCAGGAAAAGACAATAGAGGATGGGTGGAGAAAGCTTGTCGAAATAACCTCCTGTTTAGTGGTTTTGCCTCTGCTCATGCCTAAGACTCTCATATGCATAAAAAGGCCAGAAATTTATCACAAATGGCAGAAAATTGCATTCCATTAATTCCAGAGCCTTTGACTCTGACAGCTCAATCTTCAAGAGCGGTTCCTTCTAGGATGTTCAAAAAAGAATAAAAGCTATTTTGCTTATCTGTTTCATATTTTAGGAGAATGTATCTCACTGCATTATCCAGGGAGATTTTGCTCAGCATCTCATCAGTTTGGTTAGAGTCAGCGTGCCTGCACAAGCCCTTGACTTACACTTGGAGACAAAAGCTTAGAAACTAGGGGTGAGGCTGGGGAGAGGGGATCTCTTACAGGAACCAAATTAAGAAAAGTGAGATATCTTTTGAAATGAACTGAATTACTTGAGAAGCAGGAACCGAAAACTCTGAACCGGAGAATCATTACTCCCTCTGTATCCCTGATATTTGCTCATTTAGCCTTCCCTTGAATTTCTCTAGTGACAAAGAACTCACTACCCCCTAAGAACAGATCATTCCACTTTTAAGTAGTTTAACTGGAAAAAAGTTCTTCTGTGAAAGCAAAAATTGATTCCCTGTAGTATCTACCTATTGATCACAGCTCTACCCTCCAGACCCTCCTGCCTGAAACAATTCTTGTGTCACAAGGCCACTGTCCCATCTGCCTTGGGTTCAACATCCCTGATTGCTTCTCCTTGGGATTGCTGTTTCGGACATCTCTTCTATAGACTGTTTCCTTCTAAAATCCAAAATGGTAGGACTCCAGTGTTGCTATCCAATGTAGACATGCTTTTGGTCCCTTAGGAAGCATTGAGCAGAGTGGCATAATCTGCAGAGGCTGAGGGATGACACCACTGTCTGGCAGTGTATCCCAGCCCTGCAAGACCACGAGCCCTTCTCCTCCACGAGGGCCAAATGTTACATGAGCGCATACGTTTCTTTTGTGCTCCTGGATCCTTTTTGAAATGCTGATAAAAGCTATGGGTGTCCTCTCCAGAAAGACAAACATCATATAAAACATTGCATTTAATTTCATCAAGTGCATATACTCCACTCCTCCAGGTTAAGAATCTCTGCTAGGAAAAGCGTGGAAGTAGAGAACAGTATGCTAAGTAAGGACAGTCAGTCTCTCATATGTGGAAGCTAGAGAGAAAACAGAAAACAAAAGGGACTTCAGTTAAATGAGGAGAGAGACCAGCTGAATAGTGAAAGGGGATTGGGGGAAGGAGATGGGGAGGGGAAATGAGGCTTGAAGAAGGGAAGAGTTCAAATAACATTATGTCCATATATGAAGGTATCACTACCAACCTTATTAACATGTAAGGGGGGAGGAACAGGAAGTGGGGTGGGATACGGAGGAAACACCACGTGATGTATGCATGTATCACTTTGAATCTCACTATGATGTATAATTACAATGCACCAATAAAAGTATAAAAAGTAGAATCTCTACTCTAAAAAAGCCACACAGCCCGCCAACGCTATGTCCTCCTTGGCATTCTGAAGGGTTTTCAATTGAGGGCTTGAGAACATTCATGCCATCCACCCATCCTCTCCATCAAATATGCCAAATATGTGTCATGTGTCTCACACATCAGGGGTATGGCTCTGAGCACGACACTGTCTGGGTCTCAGGGACTCATGGTCTGGTGGGCAGAGAATAGTAAGCAATTACCCTGACATAATTACACTATTATAATGACAGGTCACAACAGTTATAAAGACATGGCGTGCACAGCGGTGAGGCACCTCCCCCAGCCTTGGGGGCCTCCAGGAGGACTTTTCAGGCAAGGCTGCTGGGTCCTGAACAAGTTTCATATTAAAGAAAATCACTATTTTTTCCTTAAAAAAAACCCAGCTTCAATGCTAGTGTAATAGACCAAATTGGCCCCATTCTCAACCCAGCGTCGCGCTTCACATCAAAGACTTCAACTTGTCCCTTCAACTGCCACCCGCAGCCTCACAGTAAACATCCGGAGTAGCTTCTCCTTGCCCCACAGCCATCTCCTTCCAGGGCGCGTGGCGCGGAGTCCCACAGCGCTGCTCCTTCCAAACATCCCCGGGCCCCAGGCGGGCAAAATTGGGACACAACTCCAGTCGCTAATGAGGAGATGATGTTCCTCTAATGAAAACAGGACATGGCACTGCGAGCCCACCGTGATGAATAATTACAGCCTAATTAAACACTGCCTTTTGTTTGCCACTCGTTTATTCTGCATTAAACGTGAATGAAGTTTGCTTCGTGTAGACTCAGTTCTGACCCATTCCTATGGAGTCACCAAGAAGGTGTTTCTCCCATGGTGCTTGTTATACTGCCTGGTGCCCTTTTTGTTTTGCTTTGTTTTGTTATTTTTTTTTTGGTACTGGGGATTGAACCCAGGGGCATTCTACCTCTGAGATATACCTGCCGCCCTATTTTATTTTTGCTAAGTTGCTGAGGCTGTCCTTGAACCTGTGATCCTCCTGTCTCATCCTCCCAAGTACTAGGATTACAAGCACCACCACGGCTGGCTCACCTGATGCTCTTTTTAAAAATCGGAGCTGGTATGGTAACCCACACCTGTAATCCTG
Source organism: Glis glis (assembly GCA_004027185.1). NCBI lineage: Eukaryota > Metazoa > Chordata > Mammalia > Rodentia > Gliridae > Glis > Glis glis. The sequence continues at coordinate 32,430 of PVJS01000142.1, read as the reverse complement.
GTACCTGGGAGGCTGAGACAGGAGGATTGCAGGTTTGAGGCCAGCCTCAGCAACTTAGCAAGACCCTGTTTCAAAATTAAAAAAAAATAAATAGGGCTGGGGGTGTAGCTTGGAGGTAGAATGCCCTTGGGTTCAGTCCCTAGCACCACACACACACACAAAAATCGGAATGTATATAACTGTGGTAGCAGAAAACTACCTGTTTTCTGTACTTGTACTTCTGGATTCTCTTCAGACAGATGACCTGCTCCGGATCCCCCCCCCCCTTAATGAGCCTTGCTTTCAAGTCTCCTTGGCATAATCCTCTCCTTTGATTAAATCTATTTTTCAGTGCCGTAATGGCCAGCTCTGTTTACTCTTGATGCCCACTGCAGCGGGAAGGGAGGATGAGGAAAGAGCCCCTGGCTGGCTCAGTTCTCAGCCTAGGCTAAGAGGGGATGTCGCACCGAGCAGGGCTGACTGGGGAGAGCTTGCAGTTCTTCAAGTGCTTGAAGGTTACTTCATAGTTCGACTTTCTCATCCATTTTGAAGCTGCTATTTCTCTGAATGTTGGCAATGTTCATATTGAAATGCATGTCCAGGCCCAGACAGGTTCTTCTGGGGCTCAACAGGCTAATCTGCGTGGCTTCCTCTGGCATGGAGCATCGAGGGCCATCTGGATTTTGCAATGATCATGATTCCAGATGGGCAGGGGACTGTGTGACTAGTGAAGAAGAGGACCAGGTGGGCATCGGGAGTCATGCAGTTATTAGTCCTATGTGCCAGGTTCCTGGTTTCTAGTGTTCGGGCCCACAGGCTGGTTTGGGCCAATGAGTGGTAAACAAAGGAAACATGTGACACTTTGAGACTGGAGCAGTTAATCGCTGGTGTGAGAGCCTCCGGAGCATTCAGGCCAGCGGCACTCCATCAGCAGGGGCTGGGTCCGGAGCAGCTATGGTGCACAGACCTGCTGCCCTGAAGCACGTGCATTTATTTACTTACAAATTGCATCCACGCACTACCATAATGAACTCTTGCCTCAAGGTCTTTAGGGTGACATTCATCCCTAATAAAAACAAATGTAAACTCATATTTCAAAAAGTGTTTCTGATGATTTCTTTCTTCTCTTTTGGCCAATGTCTTGTCAGAATCAATTAGATCATCACGGTTTTACTGCCTAATGTGGCAGACGCACGAACATCAGTTCTACCTCTTTCTGATTGGTCACTCAGCTTATTATTATTAGTGTGAACTTCAAACCACAGGGGTCCTTGTAAACCATTTGTCTATTTCATGAAGACTGTTTAAATAGATTACACAATCTTTAACACAGTTAAAAAGTAAAAATTATAGGAATACAAAAATAGTTCACTGACAAGTGAGGGCACCACCTTAACTCTTCCAAGTGTGGGACTCCCACTTTTGCCTCTGCATCTCTCTGGGTCGTACACACGGTTCAGAACCATCCAACATGTGGGCCAAGTAAGGTCTCTGGCATCAGTCCATATCTAGTAAATATTGGAAAAATGTAATTTTTTTCTTATTTTTAAATTACAAAATGCAAATACCATATTTTATTGATTAAAAGATATTATGTTAATTAACTTTCTGTCACTGTGATGAAAATACCCAACAAGAACAACTTAGAGGAGGAAAGGCTTATTTGGCTCCTGGTTTCAGAGGGTTAGTCCATGTTTGGCCGACTCCAAGGCAGAAACATTGTGGCGGCAGGGTGGGGCATAGGACAGTTGTTCAGCTCATGGCAGCCAGGAAGTAGAAAGAGTGAGACAGAAAGTGGCCAGAGACAGATCTAGTGCTTAAGGCTGCATCCCCTCTTCCAACCATGCCCCGCCTCTGAACCCGGCTGCACTGGAGACCAGGCTTCAACACCGGAGCCTGTGGGGGACACCCCCGATCTACGCCATAACCGATATGCATTTTCATATTGTAATATCTCTGGAATTAAGATGCATCTTACACCTATAGAATGTCATTGCTTAATTTTTTAAATAAAAACTCTTCCTAGTGTACAAAAAAAATAATGGTTATAAATATTATCTTTGGTAAAGAAATTATGATAAATGAAAATTCTAGGTTCTTCTTCCCTTGACCCAAATGGATTTTTTCATGATCATTTTTAAAGACCAGTGTTCAGAGTTTTGCTACTCAAAGTATGTTTTTTGGAACTGCATCATGGGTGTCACCCGGGAGTTTGTTGGAAGAGCAGACACAGGCCTTTCTCTGAATCAGCTCTGCATTTTAACAAGACCTCCAGGTGATCGGTGTGCGTTGGAAGGTTTGAGAAGCCCTGCTCTGGAGGCATTGAAATTTGGGGACTTGTCTAGTGGGAGCAAACACTGTGTTTGCTGAGAACAGACATACCTCAAAGGCAAATGCCTTGGCCACCTCGCTAACGTCTACTCTTGCAAGACAGCTCCTTGGGTACCTCATCTGTGGTGTAAGTGTTTAACAACTAGCTTTCTGGGAAATAAATAAGTATACAAATAAAAAACTGATTTATCACATTTGCCAGTTTCTGTGGTATATATATTCCTCCCATAACTGATTTCAAGCCCCTAATGTCTTCTTGGGGAGGCATTCCTGGAAATTTGGGCCCCAGGCTCTGCAGAGCCAGTGAGAGTCGCCTCCAGCACACCCCGCCCACCCAGGTTGTCCTTCCTGCCCCCTTCTCCCTCTTTCCAAGGGCAAGTCAGAACCGCCTTACGCATACCTCCTTCCAGGCAGAGCCACGCCACACTACGGAATCTTATTCAGTGTCTTTGCAGTGGCCAGAATCATGCCTCCGCCCGTCCAAAAATGTCCATGTCCTGATCCCCAGAATGTCTAAATATGTTATGTTGCATTATTAATCAGCTGACCTTCAGATGGGACGATTATCCTGGATTATCCGGGCAGGTTGAGTGTAATCTCCAAGTCCTAACAAATCCAAAAGGCAGGCCAGGGAGTTCCAGTGATCCAATGTGATAAAGACACCATCAGAGTGATGGAGAAGCCGGGAGCCAAGAATATGGAAGCCTCTAAAAGCTGGAAAAGCCCAGGAAATGAGCCTTAGAGCATCCAGAAGGAACACACCCCTGCCTATAGCGTCCTCTTAAGAATGAATTAAGCCGGGTGTGGTGGCTCACGCTTGTAATCCCAGTACTTGGGAGGCCGAGACAGGAGGATCTGGTTCGCGGCCAGCCTCGGCTACTTAGTGAGGCTCTCTGTAACTTAGTGAGACCTGGTTTCAAAATAAAGAATAAAAAATAGGGTCGGGATATAGCCTGAAGGTAGAATGTCCCTGGGTTCAATTCCCGGTACCACCAAAAAAAAAAAAAAAAAAGAATGAATTAGCTAGATTCGTTCCAAACTTCTGACCTCCAGAACTATAAACTGAAGAATTTGGGGTGTTTTCTGTAACCAAGTGGCAACTTGTTACTTCATCCCTAGAAAACAAATATAGTATGCCGCTCTGGGTTAGCAGTTCTTTTTTTTTTTTTTTTGCGGTACCGGGGATTGAACCCAGGGGCGTTCTACCTCCAAGTTACACCCCCGGCCCTATTTTTTATACTTTATTTTGAAACCAGGTCTCACAAAGTTGCAGAGGGCCTCACTAAGTAGAGAGAGAGAGAGAGACAGAGAGAGAGAGAGAGACAGAGAGAGAGCTGAGGCTGGCTGCGAACCCGGATCCTCCAGTCTCCACCTCCCAAAGTACTGGGATTACAAGCGTGAGCCACCACGCCCGGCTTGGGTTAGCAGTTCTTAATCTTGACTACATATTGGAATCATGAAGAATATGTAAAAATTACAGATGCTCGGGTCCCTGCAGAGGAGATGCTAATTTCATCATGGCCTAGGCACTGGGATTTTTAAAAGTCTGAACAGAAGGAACTCAGTTCTCCTGATTCCACTTGGTAATGAACACCATGAAGCCCTGCAATAGCTTGGTAGAAATGTAGAATTTCAAGCCCTAGCTCGATCTAAGGAATCAAAATCCACATTTTACCCAGAGCCCCAGGTGACTTGGATGGATGCGCACTAAACTTGCGGAGCGCCACACTAGCTCCTGAGCATCTGGAGGGCGGAGGCTGGGTTTCCTCATCCGGCATCCCCAACCCAGCAGCGCCTGGCACAGAGTGGGCACTGAGGAAGCGTTAAGTAAATGCATTGCTGGTTTCTGAACCACCTGGAAAGCTCAGATGCTAGAGGGAGACAGAAATAAACTGATAGTTTCACAAAGGTCCAAGATGATGGTTTTTAAGTTATTTTTAAAGTAAGGGAGCTTTTTTTAAAAACATATTTTATTTGAATACATCAGGCAAAAAAGTGGCACCAACAGTTTCCCCCTCCTGGCCTCCCCTGCATGGGTGGTACCCTTAAACTCAGAGACTATGCAGGAAGCTCCTGCCGGAGGAGAGGAGGACAGGGAGGGCCTAGGAAGCTGGATGCTGGTATAGGAGGCAGGTGGGGGACCCCAACAAGGGTCACTCCCAGGAATGGCTGTATGGATAAGAAGTGGTGTGTGTATACTGGAGTCCAAGGCTTAGGTCTAACCAGATCACACGGGCTCAGTGCCAGATAAGCTGGGGTCAAGTCCAGAGGTGACCAACCACTGGGCAGAAGGAGGAAGGAAGACCCACAGTCCAAACATGCAGACTGGACTCAGACGAGGCAAAAGGGAATAGGCAGGTCTGTGTGCCTTCCATTCCCCGGCCACTGCCATCTGAGTCACTGGAGTCCAGACTCCAAGTCCAGAAAAAGAGAGTCCTGCTAGCCTCACTCACCTGGGGGAGGACAGGTCACCTCCACTTACGATCCTGTCAAAATTGTACTCAGCTGGAATGAGGCGATCCCCCCAAAGAAATCCAAAGTGCCAGCAGGATGGTAGGTAGCTCTGTCCGTTTTTTCAGACAAGAGGTTGGGGTTCAGGCTAGTTGGAAAACTTGCTCTGTGTTTGCTAGAGAGAGATAGAGAGCACTGGCCCGGGGGGGTTGGACCCAGGGCAGTTGGATGCAGAAGCTGGCTCTCTTTTCAGGACAACATGTGGTCCGGTGAGAGCCTCGTGTTGTGACTGAGACAGATGGACAGGTGAGACCAGCAGCAGCACCGCTGCTCCCTCTGCCCAGCACAGATGGGGACAGAGGGGCAGCAGGGAGGAGACAAGTCAGCACGAGACACGGAGGACAGTCCCCATCATCAAGCAGCCCTGCATGTGATCCTAACCTGCGCGGTGGTCTTTCTGCCCATGAGAAGCCCCTGTGTTGGCTTACTAGGGCTGCAGTAACCACCAGGCTGGGGGCTTACGCAACAGAGCATTCTTGTCTCACCACCCTGGAGACTAAGTGTCCAAGATCAAGGTGTTTGGAGGGTTGGTTCCTTCTGGGGGCTGCGAGGGAAGGGTCTGCTCCAGGCCTTTCCCTGGTGTGTAGCTCACCACGTTCTCCTGAGGTCTCTTCATATCCTTTCCCCTCGGCGCATGTCTGTCGCTGACTGCAAATTTTCTTTTTTTATGGTATAGGTTATATTGGTTTAGAGCCCATCTCAATGACCTTATTTTAGCCTGTATAAAAACTTAAAAGCCTCTATAAAATCTTATCTTCATATAAGGTCACATTCTAAGTAAGGTACCGGACATGTGAATTTTGGAGAGATACAATTTGACCTATCAGCGTCCCCTTTTTGGTGCCAAGAGAAAATTACTGACTGCCGTATGCGCCTCCTCCCTGTCTTGAGGCAGGACTGTGCAAGGGGCACGTTATTTCCAGAAGCTCTGGAGCATCCACGGTGTGTGCTTGGCACTGAATCCCAGCCCTCACAGGACTGATGGGCTGGTGAGGGAGAAGGCTTGTGAGTGGAGGAGTCTGCAAAGTGTTTGATGCCACCATAGACATAGCTTAAAATAGTGGTTAAGAGCTCAGAATCTGTGACCAGATTGCTGGGTCTGAATTCTGGCCCAGCCACTTACAAGCTATGTAGGATAAGTTGCCATCCTCTCTCTGCCTTTGTTTTCTCATCTGTAAAATAGGCATGATAATAGTAACTACCTCATGGGTTGCTATGGGAATTCGACGAATAAATATTTTTAAAAGTGCTTAGCAAGTGCTAGGTAAGTATTTGTTAAATAAAACCATTGCAGTGAGCCGAGGGTGCTAAGGAAACAGAGGAGAGATACTATTTCAGTCAGCGTTCTCACCACTGTGATCGAAACACCTGACAACCACAACTTAGAGGAAGGAAGTTTGCTTATGGTTCTGAAGATTTCAGTCCACGTGTATATATAGTCCATTTTATGCTGGTTGCCAAGCAGGAGCCAGGGCCACAGGTCCTTAGGGCATGATGGTGGGAAGCAGAGAGAGCAAGGGGAGGGGGCGAGGGACGTGCATATAGTCCCCAAGGCCACCCCCAGGGACCCCCTCTAGCCAAGGCCTGCCTTCAGAGGCCACACCCCCAGGCATCCATCTCCCAGCATGGCTGCCTCCAGAGCATGAGGGAACACCTTACTTTCAAATCATGACAGATAGTTTGGAACTAGACTTAGAAGGCTTAGGGGAGCATCAGGGAAGCCCTGGCGTGAGTGCAGTTTTAACCTAATGGAAGTCGCTGAGGTCAGAGTTCTCCAGGGGCTTTTGTGGCATGTCATTAGAAGTGCAGGAGCAAGGGACAGTGGCTTCTCTCCTCTGGAATATGTTCCACTCTTTCCAGGCACAGCGGGGGCAGGCTTGTCCAGCTCAGTCACACAGCTGGATCTTGGAAGAGGAAAGGTCAACAAAGAAGCAGAACCCAAGCTAGGTGCTGTGGCACACACCTGTAATCCCAGTCCTTGGGAGGCTGAGACAGGAGGATGGCAGGTTTGAGGCCAGCCTCAGCAACTTAGTGATACCCTGTTTCAAAATAAAAAATAAAAGGACTGGGGGTATAGCTCGGAGATTGAGTACCTTCAGATTCAATCTCCAGGACAGGAAAAAAAAAAAAAGGCAGAACCCAACAACCTGAGTCCAGTACAGTCTTCTTACTGACTGGAAGTAGGGTTCTTGTGAAACCCACAAGTCAGTTGTAAGATCTGCATCGCGGTCAGCCCCCTGCCATTACCCCTGCCTGCCCAAGTCTCCCCTACTCACAAGTCTATGTACATCCAAGAGGATAAACGAAAGGAAGAAACTAACAAGCTAAGACTGATTCAAACCCCACCATCAGCTGGGCACCGTGACTCACTCCTGTAATACCAGTATTTGGGAGGCTGAGTCAGAAGGATCACAGGTTACTCAGGCCAGCCTCAGCAACTTAGGGGCACCCTCAGCAACTTGATGAGACCCTGTTTCCGAATAAAAAATAAAATAGGGATGAGGGTGTAGCTCAGAAGTAGAACACCCCTGGGATCAATCCCCAGTACCACATGGGTGTACGCACACACACACACACACACACACACACCAAAAACAAACAACCCCCCCAAAACATAGTATCTCTTTAACTCTAACCCAGTGCTACCCCCCCCCAGCTGTTCTTAATCACCTCCCAGGCCCTCTACAGTCATCCAGTCATTTCTAGATACATTGCCGTTTAACAAATTAGCCACATCCCAGGGACTGCACCCCCAAGGGCATGGATCATTAAAGACAACTGGATTCCTACAAATGCCACCTAGTGCCACCTTTGATGTGAGCCTCAAAGGCGCTAATGAGCTCCTCTGCAGACAGGAGAGAGGGCCACCAGGATACAGGTGCTCTCTGCCAGATGGGGCAGCCTGGGGGAGCCCAAGGGGCATCGCTTAAGACTTCCCTCTGGGGTCTGCAGTCAGAGCGCAAAGCTGGGGACTCCTGTAACCAAGCCATTCCTCCATCTCTCGGTCCAGTTGCAGGGCCATGGCCACCTCTCCCCCCAGGCTCTGAGGAGTATTGATCGGATATTGAGATCTCTCATTATTTCCATTTCTTAGCTTGTTAGGAATTTGTTTCTTTATTGTTCTGTGAGTGATATTGGGAGCAGATTAACAAGGACAGCGGCCCCCACTGGGCCTCCAGCCATTATTTATGAGGAGTTGATACCCTGAGAAAGGTCCCACAGCCTGAGGGTCCTCTCCTCTGGAGCCATCATGTGTACTGAAAGCCTTGACGAGGCCAATGTTCAGTGAATAAGAAAATTAGTTTCTCTCCGCGTGTGAACGAACGCTTACCTATCAATACACTGAAACTGCAGAAGAGCAGTCTGTTAATTGGCTTGGATGGGGAGAAAGATGGAGGTGTGGTGGGGGAGGAGTTTGTGTGGGAATCAAATGTGCTGGACAGCTGAGATCCCCACAGAGGCCGCTGCCGGAGTTGCTGCCTCCTTGCCATCCATCCCGTCCATCCCAGAGAGGAGCAGGCAGTGGGCCAGCGAACCAAGCGGAATGGACCCCAGGAAGGATGCAGACTGATGGGGCTTAGCATCCCTCCTCTCAGAGGCAGGGGAGCCGCTCAGGGCCGGGGGTGTGGCTTCCCGCCCGAGGCCCGGCCCCGCCGATCCAGGGACGTGGGGAGGCGAGAGGACATCAGCTCCAGTCTGTCGCCGCAGGCGCCCCCAAGGCTCACAGTGGGATAATGTTCCTGAGCCCCTAGTCAGGCGGGCGGGCCTGTGTTAGACTCCTGGGCCGGCAGTCCTTCCTTTCAAGTTCCCAGCCCTGTGGGCTGTTTCTCTTCAGAATGGGAAAGGGAGCCAGGCAGCGAGGCCCGGACGCCCTGTGGCAGGCTGCAGGGAGCTGTGGACCCCACAGGGCAGCATTGTTCTGATACACACACATTAGGATGTTTTAATCTCCACAGCAACCCTAAGGGGTAGGTAGGGTCTAGTATTCCCAGTTTATACAGAGGAAACTAAAACTGAGAGAAGTCAGGGGCTCTAAGTAACAGCTCGCCACTAGCAGGGCCTGCATCCAAACCCACATTTGCCTGTCTCCCAGGCTGGTGCGCTCAAGTCTCCCCCAAATATCTACCGAGGGATCTGCCCCGTGACGCTGGCCTGTATTCCCAGCCACTCAGGAGGCTGAGGCAGGAGGATCACAAGTTTGGGGCCAGCCTCAGCAGCTCAGCAAGATCTTATCTCAAAATAAATAAGTAAATAAATAAATAAATAAATAAATAAATAAATAGGCTAGGGATGTAGCTCAGTGGTAAAGTGCCCCTGGGTTTAATTCCCAGTACTCCCCCACCCCAAAAAAAGATATCCACTGAGGGAGGCCTAAACACAAAGGAAGGGTCAGGACACTGTTAGGTCCTATTTGTAGGTGCATGAGCACCTCAGGCTCCAGGGTACAGCCTGTTCCATTGTTAGTTAGCAGTAGCTCAGGTTAGGTCCCTGACTTTTTAAGCTGATCAAGGAAGCTAATCATTATGCAAATGTGTAACAGCCATGCTATTGTGTCTGCTCTATTCAAAAAGTAAATAATTCTCCCCAAAGAGGTGCTCCAAGTATTATTAGTAACAAATTATTTGCAACACCCACACACAACTGATGGTGACAGGGCCCCAGAGGTTAGCAAAGGGGGGGGGTTGCCCAGGAAGCAGCGCCCCCCCCCCCATCTGGCCTGGCCAGTCTGGGACTCAGACACCTGAATTCTAAGCATTTTCCCAGGGATCCTGAAGCCTGTTGGCCACAGGCCCCATAGTAGGAACCCTGCCTAGAGTATGCTGTCTTCCTCCAGTGTGGGAAGGGAGGGCGAGCAGGAGACTGGGATCCAATCCTGGTTCTCGTCTCAGCTGCTTCTCAGCTGTGTGCCCTTACCCTGGGCTCTCTGGCCTTAGTTTCCTTCAGGGCACTGGATTGGATGATCTCTGGGGCTCCCTCCAGCTCTAAGGGTGGATGCTTTGGAGGCGGGGCACAGGCCTGCCTATGGGGAATGGGGCTTCAGGCTTTTTTTCTTCTTCTCCTCCTCCTTCTTGTTCTTCTTTTTTTGGGGTGGGTGGTTACTGGGGATTGAATTTAGGGGTACTCTACCTCCAAACTACACCCCTAGCATTTTTTATTTTGAAACAGGGTCTCTCTAAGTTGCTGAGGCTGGGCTCCAACCCATGATCCTGCTGTCTTAGCCTCCCAAGGGATTACAGGCGTGTGCCACCACAGTCCAGCTGCTTTGGGCTTTCTTAACAGCAGGGAGGAGGGAGCTGGAGGAAAGGGCAAGGAGGGAGGAGGCTTAGTGGATATGTGTGGGTCCGCTTCCCAGTAAGCAAGGCCCGTGAACAGGGATGCCCCCAAGATCTTCAGAGCAGGAGGGCTTCCCAGAACAGGATTTCGGGAGACTGGCTACAGAATGGCCCAGACAAGCCATTGGGCACTATCCCTTCTGATCCCTTTTGCAGACAGATTTCAGAGAAACAGGCATGACCAAAACAGTCGCTGGGAGGATCTGCAGTGGCAGCCCTGGCTTCTTGCTCTGGAGGAGCTGCAGTGGCAGCCCCGGCTTCTTGCTCTGGAAGAGTTGCAGTGGCAGCCCCAGCTCCTTGCTCTGGAGGAGCTGCAGTGGCAGCCCTGGCTTCTTGCTCTGGAGGCGTTGCAGTGGCAGCCCCGGCTTCTTTATCTGAATGAGCTGCAGTGGCAGTCCCAGCTTCTTGCTGTGGAGGAGCTGCAGTGACAGCGCCGGCTTCTTGCTCTGGAGACGTTGCAGTGGCAGCCCTGGCTTCTTGTTCTGGATGAGTTGCAGTGGCAGCCCCGGCTTCTTGCTCTAGAGGCATTGCAGTGCACAGCCCTAGCTTTTTGCTGTGGAGGAGTTGCAGTGGCAGACCTGGCTTCTTGCTCTGGAGGAGTTGCAGTGGCAGCCCCAGCTTCTTGCTCTGGAACTCATGCTATGAGTCCTGTCCCCAGTTCCTCTCCCTCTTTGGGCTTCAGGGCCACGCCATAGACACGGCTCTGGGATTAGATCCATAGCCAGCGCTCCTCTAGGCCTATGACTTGATGTCAGGACATTGTCCCACCCTGCAAGTCCTCTGTCTCACAGAGCCTGCCACAGGCGCCACCCTGTTGCAGACAGCCCCACATTGTTGTACACCAGAGATGACGACTAACAGGGGAGGAGCTGTCACCACCTCCATTCTCTCCATACACAGCGTCTCTGCTCCAGTCGCCACTTGTACCTCTGCACATGCTCCAAATTAATGCGCCGTTACTACTTGACAGCCTGTTTCTAATATCACAGCCGAAATCACTTTGCTCCTGATGCAACATCAGGAGGGAGTGAGCGTGGCGCCAGCTGCACCTGTGGAATGGCTTTGTGTTGGGAGCGACGTCCTCTTCACGCAATCCAAGCTGCAAAGAAGCCGAGGGCACGCGGGAGAGAGCGAATGTGCCCTGTCACTCTGCTCCTCAGTGCCGTCACCCCTTCCCAGGATCCTTAGCCAGCTGTGGACGGGGTGGGGGGACAGTGGCAGCTGTGTTGTGTTGGGTGCCCACATCCTGAGCCCGGTCTGTCAGCCCCACAGCCCTGGGAGCAAGAGCCACGATGAAGTCTGGGATCGGTTTTTCCTTGCAGGGAAGTAAAGGAGCACACAAATAAATAAGATCCCCATTCCTACCTTCCTCCAGCCTGACCCACCTCTCAGTCCAATCCCTGCCACCTGCAAGGCCAGCTGCAGGGAGCCAAGGCCCCTGATCCCCTGAGATGCGGGCCAGGAGGCGGGCCAGGAGGCTCTCATCCCACCACACCTGGCTGGCTCGCTCGCTCTCTGCTCCCCATTTTCCCTGTGCTGCTCTCGTTCAGATTCTCATAAACCCTCACCCCTCGTGGCAACTAACAGCAGGGTAAAGGAGACGGGGAGGCGGGCGCTGGGCCGAGTCTGTACGTTGGTGGGTCAGCGTCTCCTCGGCTCGCTTTCACCCCAAGTTCTCTTTTTAAAAGCGTAGTCTTAAGAGCAGTGAAATACTGCTTCACATTGTGGGAAAGCCTCCGCACTGAGGAGCTGTGATCAGAAAAGACTCCGCTCCTGCCCCCCCTTCCTCGGGAACTTCCGGGCGCCACGCCGGCCAGGTAATGTTCCACGAAGACCACCTTGGTGGGTCACGCTGGTGCCCACAGAGCCTTCAGATTCAGGCTGACAGAGAACATGGTTGATGAGGACACACGTTACTCCGACTACTGGCTCTGCTACATTTCAGAAGCTGCTATGGGTGCTTCGTACCTTTACCCTGTCCTATTAGGTAGGTATTGTTGCTAACTCCATCTTACAGATGGCAAAACTGAGTTTCAGATAAGCAGGATTGCCTGAAGTCACAGTGTAAAAGTGGCAGAGCCAGAGTCAGTTGTGGTGACGCAGGCCTGTCATCCCAGTAGTTGGGAGGCTGAGACAGGAGGATCATGGTTTGAGGCCAGTCTCAGCAACTTAATGAGACTCTTTCAAAATGAAAAAAAATAGGACTGGGAGGGTGTAGCTCAGAGGTAGAGTGGGTTCAATCCCCAGTACCCCACACACACACACAAAGTGGCAGAGCTGGGATTTGAACTCCCAGCCCACACCCTTGTCACTACACTCCAGTGTCTTTCTGTCCTTTCACACATCTTCTAGATAGTGTCATAAACTGATCCATGCTGAGAGGCAATGGTTGAGAACCGTTAAAGCCATCTTCTGATGCCGAAGTTCCCAGAGAGGGTCCTGAGGAATGAACCCTGGAGATGCCGGGCGGAGCAGGGTCCTGGTCACACGCACATAAGGGAGGTTTATTTTCTATCTGCCTCCTGGAGATTCTCAATACACAGCAGCGGGGAGGAATTCTCTGAGAAGCCCAGTCTCTCCTTGAGCAATGGGGGAATTTATTGAGGTAATATTTTGCATTTTGTTCTCACTGTAGTTTTTCTCCCCCAGTCCCTTCTCCCTGAGAAAGTACCTGGCCTCCTGCCCGAGGGGAGATCTGTGGGACCTCACGGCCACTTGTTAACACACCCTTTCTGCTTTTCACTGGGGAGAATTCTCCTGGAGGGGAAGGAAAAGGCAGGTGCTTTTGCCTGGTAGAGAGTGGGGCGGGGAGACAGCGGCAGAGCAAGGGGCCGCAAATTCTCCAAGATGCAAAGAGGTTGGGTGGTACTGGGAGAAACTGGCACCAGGCAAGAAAACCCTTCGAGAGCTGTCAGGACCTGACAGGGCTCATGAGTGAGCCGGGCTCCTGGTACTGAGGCGCTGGCCCAACCGAGCCCCCCAAGCCAGAGTCTGACATGCCCAGCAGAACTATCACCCTCGCGTGGCTGTGCAGGCCTGGGCCCAGAGCCCATTGTCCCTGCTACTCCATCCTGTGCCCTGAGAGTCCTGTTCTATGTCATTCTTCAGAACATTGTCATGACCCTGGAATGCGGAGGACAGGATCAGGAAGGACCCTCAGTGACAACAGAGATGGGTATCCTATTAGCCCTGTAGGTCAGAGGCTCAGGTTGAGTCAACTGGACTTTAAGAAAATAAGGTCACGGGACAGTTCTTGCACATTCAAGTTTGAATTTGAATTCTTACTCATTGAATTTGATGACTCATGATTTGTTCACAGAAACTCATATAACTTGTGTTAGCAGCTGCTGGAATGGTTGATCTTAGATTAACTATTTCAGGAAATTCTGACTTGGAACACTGGCTCCCGTAGCTATGCTCCCAGGAATGGGGGACCAGCCAGACCTGGTAAGAAGGATAAGAGGGGTAGAGAGCTGGAGGGGAGAATGGGAGAGGGAGAGAGAAAAGTAGGGAGAAAGAAAACAAAGGAGTAGGGAGGGATGGGAAGGCACAGAGCTGAGGCAGCAGGGAGAAGGGGCCAGGGAGGACTGGGGAACCCTCTCGGAGTCGGTGGGGACTTGGCCATGCTGCTCAGAGCCCCTGGGACAGGGCAGCGCCCACCTTGCTCGGAAGTAAAGGGGACCCCAGAGGGTTTCAGCAGCAGGCAGGCACTCTGTACGAGGGAGGAGAGAGCTGGACGTGAGGCTGAGAAGAGGCCAGCTCAGTTTCGAGGGCAGAATCCTTGCAGGGGCTCCCTGGTGCGATGACAGTGCACCGCAGTCAGGATTCCTCTGGCTGAGTGGAGCAGCCGGAGCTAGAGGCTCTGCCCGGGAGCCCTTGGGAGCCAGACAGGCAGGGCCTGCCTTCCCTCTGCCATATTCTCGGTTGGTCCAAAGGACGGAGCTGACACTGCATGCCTTCCGGGTGCCCCCAATCCCTTCCTCTCTGCCTTTCCTCTGAAGACGCACTCCCCCCTCCCTTCCAGGCCCCTTCAGAGACAAGCCTAATGAACCTGTTCCCACCAAGTGTCTCCATCCGTTAGATGTGGGCATCGTGAGGTGACTATGAGGCCTGGCCGGAGGAGGTTGAGAACAAAGGACTTCAGGAATGGCAGGAAAATGCCTCTAACCATCCCCCTGCCCCCAGTCCCATAAATTTACCTGCCCTGGCCTGCTGTTAAGTCAACCAATCAGAGAAATACACTACTGCTTTGCTCTCCTCCCTCTTAACAAACGTTCCATAAAAAGCCCCTCGTCTGGAAGGAAGGGGGCTTTTCTGACTCTCGTGGGCTCTCTCCTCGGTCAGTTCCCCCTCTCAGGCTTCACTCCAAGTAAAGCCTGTTCCGGTCTCGTCTACCGAGCGGTGTCCCTTTTATCCCTATATTTTCTAACATTAGTTCTCTTAAAAGTATGAGAAAGTGGGGAGAGGCAAGAAAATGATCTCAAATTGTGGGGTTCTCACACCAGGGCCCAGACAATGGGAGAGATGCCTAGGAAGAAGGGGAGTAGAGCTTCTGGGCAAATTCTCTGGTTTTTCTTAGAGTAAGATGGATGCCTAAGCTAAAAACGCCAAGTTCTGACAATGGAGCCCGGTGGCAAAGTGAGCAGACACTAGAATGGATCAGCCGTGGCCTGTTGGCCGTGGAGCAGGTCATTCACCCCATGCTCCTTGTGTCCACAAGGGGGCACCAGTGGAGGGCCCAATCGACAAAGTTCCTTTCGTAGGTGCCTCCCAGCTCAAATATTCTGCATTTCTGTAAATGGAATTTAGTGTAAAAAATCACATAATATGTGCCACCAAATTAATCCAGCACATATTTGGCCTGTCCGTAGGTATTGCTGAGCTTTTTAAATAAATGGCGAGTAGTTCATTCAAAAAGCAGCTACAGACTGTAATTACAATATTTGGGAGGCTGAAACAGGAAGCTCTCAAGTTCAAGGCCAGCCTCAGCAACTGAGACCCTGTTTCAAAATAAAAGGAGAAGGGCTGGAGGTGCAGTTTGGAGATAGAATGCCCCTGGGTTCAATCCACAGAACCACATAAATTATTCAATCAATAAACAAAGAGTAGCTGTATTTGGTGGTACTTTGCCCTCCAGAACCGGTGTTTCTGGGGTCATGTTGATGTAGCAAGGAGAGATGGGAAAGGAAAGGCTGTGTGGGCTCTGCCTTTCCCTCTCTCCCAGCTACCACCCCATACGCAGACGCTCCCTGGCTTCTAGAGACTTTATGACTGGTGCCGGGAACCCAGCCTCTGCTGAGCTTGTCTCAGGGGAAGAAGATGTGACATCATGACCCAACCTTGCATCCCTTTACAGGAACTATTTCCACAAACCCCTTGAGGTAGTATATTAGTCAAAACTTCAGGTGACGAATGTCCATTTCAGCAAAAAAGAGAAACCCAGAGGTATATGTGCTTTTAGACATGGCTGGAACCAGGAAATCAGATGATTAGGGCTCTCTCTCTCTCTCTCTCTCTCTCCCCCCCCCCTTCTAACCTCTGGTTACATCTGCTTCGCTTTGTTCTTCATATAGCCTATCCCCACGAGGCAGGATGGATGCCTGGCTGCATCCCAAGACTCTTGGCCCCTATGTTAGCAGCTCCAGCAAGAAGAATCTTTCTCAATAGTCCTGCAAGGAAGACCTGATCGACCAGTTGAGTCATCTGCAGTTCCGTAAATGGAATTTAATGTAAAAAATCACATAACATGCGCCACCAAATTAATCCAGCACAGATTTGGCCTGTCCATAGGTATTGACTGCTTGGCATCTGTGTGAGTGGGGGGGCTGTCTGTGAATTAGTCTGATTGGACACGCTTGGATGGCATCTTTCCCCTGTCACTGGGAGAATGAAGTGGGGGTCATCCCACAGAAGGGGTTACCTACAGGAAAGAAGAAGGTAGGGAAGGGATTTTAGACAGATAAAACATCAGATTTCCTCAAATGGAATGTTTTAAGCCCATTTTGCAGATAAGGAAATTGAGGATCAGATTGATCAAATAACTCCCTGAAGTTCACAAAACTAGGAAGTCATGGAGCTTGGACTTGAAGCCTCATTTATCTGCCCCTAAAGTGCTTATTTTAACCACTATACTCTAATAGCTAAACTGTCCCAGGATCTCCAGGAGCCCCATCATTTCAACTCTGAATCCTTGGGGCTTATCAATTCAGGGTTCCTCAAATAATGAAGTTGCAGGAGCCTAGCAATACACAGGAGACCTCCGGGCCTTGGGGGGCTTGCTGCCCTGCTCTGTTGCTCTTCCTGTCTTTCCCCAGTGGGAAGGAAGGAACGTGGGGCCCATCGCCATTCCTCTCAGGCCCCTGACAAGTATGTGGAATAGGCTCAATGTCACCATTTAAGACAAATGTTGTCAGCCACAAGGTGTTCACACGGTGTGGTGAATCATTAGTGAGGTGCATTACAAAATATGTGTGTTATTAATAGTTAGAATATGGGAGTCTGCAAATGATTTCTCTGTTTTAAAAAAATAAAGCAGAGAAAATTCAAGGTTATCCCTGTAACAATACCCATTATGTTTGCTTGTAATTTTTATGCCTTTTTGAGTGGGCGAGAGGGAGGCGGAGATAAAGCAAGCAGGCATGAATCTGTCACTGTGCTGGGTGAAACTCTAGGAGATTTTCTTGCTCATGTACCCATTGGGAATTGTCAACTTAAGGGAGAACTTTTGCCCACAAATTCCTCCCCAATACCTACTTTTGATTCCATCACACGAAGATATATTAGGTTTAAAAGCTAAAGCTGGTTAGGGAGCATGATCAAGCAGTCACTCACATATTAGTGTGAATTATAGGGTACCTTGGTTCAAGAATAAAGCATTCTGGAGATCTCAGATGAATGGAGACATTTCTGAATTCTTTCAGATAATAACTTCTGAAGGACTAAAAAAAGTCTAACTTTAAAGTGAAGCTTTAAATAGAATTGAAAGCATTAAGTTAATAGATAATTTTATGCGAAATAACTTTCATACTAGCAAGCAGCTTCCAAAATGAGTGACAAAGTAGGCAGCTGATTTTTTTTTTTTTGCCATTGTGGCAAAGTAGAGCTTTCTTTTCTCAGTTCTTTTTGCCTTCAGGATATTTTTAATATAACATAGTATAAGAGAGAGTCAGAGTACATACCCATGTTTATTGCAGCATTATTCATGATAGCCAAGAGGCAGAAACAACCCAATAGTCTATTGATGGAGAATGGATGAAGTATGTGGTACACACTGTTTATACAATAGAATATTCTTTGGCCTTAGAAGGAAATTCTGACATGTGCTACAATGTGAATGGACCAGGAGGACATTATGCTAAGTAACATAATCTAGTCACAGAAAGACAAATACTGCATGATTCCACTTACACGAGGTAACTAAAGTAGAAACACAATGAAAGAAACAGTAGAATGGTAGTTGTCAGGGCCTAGGAATGGGGGTCAATGGAAGAAGAGGGTTGTTCAGTAGGTGCAGTTTCCATTCTGGGAGAGACCCATTGCACAACAACGTAAACAGTGTTGACACTACAGAACTGCCCACTTAAAAATGACTAAGATGCCCAGTACTTGGGAGGCGGAGACCAGAGGATCCGGGTTCGCGGCCAGCCTCAGCTACTTAGTGAGGCCCTCCACAACTTCATGAGACCCGGTTTCAAAATAAAGGATAAAAAATAGGGCCGGGGGTGTAGTGCGGAGGTAGAACGCCCCTGGGTTCAATCCCTGGTACCGCAAAAAAAAAAAATGACTAAGATGGTAAATTTTGTTATGCATTTTTAAACACAATATTTTAAAATGCAAGAAGAAGAAGAAGAAGAAGCCAGAAAACTATGGCTGAGTTAATCAAGTCATTTGAGACAAAAGCAAAAGTAAAATAAAATTATCTGGGAAGGGGGAGGCAATGACTGGTCTCAGAACCTAACTGTAGGAATGTCTGAGAGTCAAAGTGACAATGAAGTCCCCTCTCATGGAATAAGTAACAAAAGTCTACACAAGCTTTTATTTATTTTTATTAATTTATTTCAAAAAAGGAACACTCAGAAGTATGAAGGGGGCGGGAAGGAAGATGTGAGAAAGGGGAGCAAACTGCAATTACAATTTTTAAAAATTATTATTTTCAATAAAACCCAAAGAAGGAAACAGCGCGGCAACACCATTCCTGGTCTTGTACAGAGGGTAAAAGTTTGGGCACAGCGGTGACAAAAGACCTCACGCCGCTGGCAGGGAGGGAGCGCTTGATCTCTGAAAGCAGACCTCAGCCATCACAGTGGTGGGGGTCTGGGAGGAGAACTAACTTGCTGTCTCCACACCTAGCTTAAGAAAGCGGAGGGGAGCTGAGGCACAATTTTAGGGTGTGGAGTCCGCTGGAGAGCGATGGCCCAGGCCAGGGTAGTTCAGGCAATGAGAGCGAATGGATCTTGATTGGTGGACTAGAGGGTGTAGGGATGAGGCAAAGACAAATTATACCAGAAGAAAAATTAAATTGCTAAAAGTCAATCCTGCCTTCCCCTTTCCTAGAAACAAAAGAGTTTTTACTTAATTTTATTAGTCCCTACATTCCTCCCACTCCAAGGCCCACATCACTAGAGGGTGGTGACGGGCGATGACAGACCTGCTGGGGTGAGCTGGCCGGGTGACAAACACACACGGAGCTCCCAGGAATTGCCCACGGCTGGCTGCAAGATTCACACAGGAGCGTGCGGGGTTATTGATGATTCACGAGGTACTGTGCACAAGGGCCACATGGGGGAAGCCGGGACACAGATGGCGCCAAGAAGGCCAGCCTGGCCAGCAGCCATGCTTGGTGCCACTCCAGTGTGGCTCTTCTGGGCCGGGAGAGGCTGACTGGTGCAGAATTCCCCAAGGGAGGCTGTTACTGGCTCTGCCCGCTCTGGACACCAGGATCCGGTCAGGAGCAGTTAGGCAGCCTCTTTTCCCAGCCAGATGCCTTTTATGAAAATACTGGGAAGTGTTCTTCAATTTAGACTTCAATAAAGATAAGACAAAGGTTAATTGAGAATGGCTGAGTCTCACATTGTGTAATGAGAACTACCTCGATTTTCTTGTACAGTGCTGTAACTTGGAGAACTGCAGCCGGATTCTTGTGTTGGCTTCCACACCTTCCAAACTAGGAATTGATGCGTCTGTTGATCCTGTGTCAACCCACACCCAGCTGACCTGCTTCTTCCCTTCCGCCTAATTCTTGGCTCATAATGATCCGGGTTCAGATAGATTTTTTTTCCCCTTTGAGCAAGCCTCTTGTTACTAATTGCAGAGAATTCTCAATCTCTATATCTGTAACTTCTCAAAGTTCATTATTTATTTATTATTTTAATGCTTTTTTATTGGTGCATTGTAATCATGCATCTTGATGAGGTTCAGGGTGGTAGAAGTATACATGCACACGTTGCTCATTTAGCCCTCCCCCAATTCCCACCCCTTTCCCTCCCCCTTCCCTCCTTCTCATGCTCAGCATAGTGATTGACTTTGATAGGTTTGTGTATGTACATCATATGCATTAGGGTGTTTCCCTCTTCTCCTCTCCCATCTCCCTCAGTTAGGTCGCCTTCCTTACTCATGTAAGGTTTCTCCTTCTTTGTCTGGATCCCTCCTATGTCCCATTTTCTCCCTAGCTTTTGCATATTAGGGAGAACATCCGACTTTTCGCTTTTTGTGACTGACTGATCTCACTTAGCATAATGTTCTCTAATTTCATCCATTTCCCTACAAATGACATAATTTTGTTCTTCTTTATGGCTGAGTAAAATTCCAGTGTGTACATATCTCATAGTTTTGTAATCCATTCATCTGTTGATGGACATCTTGGCTGGTCCCATAGTTTGGCAATTGTGAATTGTGCAGCTATAAACATAGATACACATGCATTAGTCTGGTAGTTTGGTTTCCATTCTTTTGGGTAGATGCCTAGAAGGGGTATTGCTGGGTCATATGGTAGGTTCATTCCCATTTTTTAGGATCCTCCATATTGTTGTCCAAAGTGCTTGCACTAATTTGCAATCCCACCAACAGTGTATTAGAGTTCCTACTTCTCCATATCCTCAGCAGCATTTGTTGTTGTTTGTGTTTTTAATGATTCTAATTGGGGTTAGGTGAAATCTCAGGGTAGTTTTGATTTGCATCTCTCTGATTACTAATGATATTGAACATTTTTTCATACATTTATTGGCCATTTATATTTCTCCTTTTGTGAAGTATCTATTTAGTTCACTTGCCCATTTTTTCATTGAGTTATTTGTTTTTTTAGCAGTGAGTTTCTTGAGTTCTCTGTGTATTTTAGATATTAGTCCTCTATCAGAGGAGTAGCTGGCAAAAATCTTCTCCCATTCTGTTGGCTCTCTCTTGAGGTTCTTGATAGTTTCCTTTGCTGCACAGAAGCTCTTCAGTTTAATACAATCCCATGTATTGATCCTCATTTTAATTTCTTGTGCCTTTGGGGTCTTATTGAGGAAGTTTTTGCCTTTGCCTGTGTGTTGAAGTATTGGACCTATGCCCTCTTCAACTAGCTGCAAGGTCTCTGGTCTGATTTCTAGGTCTTTGATCCATCTTGAATTGACTATTGTTCAGGGTGAGAAAGTGGGGTTTATTTCCATTTTTCTGTATATGGTTAACCAGTTTCTGTATATGGTTAACCAGTTTTGCCAACATCATTTGTTGAAGAGGGTATCTTTTTTCCAGTGTGTGTGTGTGTTTTTTTTTTTGGCCCCTTTGTCAAAAATCATTTGGCAGTAAGTGTGCAGATTTGTTTCTGAGTCTTCTATTCTGCTCCATTGGTCTATGTCTCTGTTTTTGTGCCAACCATGCTGTTTTTATTACTATGGCTTTGTAGTATAGTGTGAAGTCAGTGTGATGCTTCCTGCATGGTTCTTGTTGCTGAGAACTACTTTGGCTATTCTGGGTTTTTTGTTGTTCCAAATGAATTTGACTGATTTTTCTGTCTGTGAATAATGACCTTGGTAATGTAATGGGTATTGCATTGACTCTGTAGATCACTTTTGGAAGAATGGCCATAATGATGACATTTATTCTGCCTATACAAGAGCATGGGAGATCTTTCCATCTCCTAAGATCTTCTTCAATTTCTTTTTTCACTGTTTTATAATTTTCCTTGTGAAGGTCTTTTACCTCCTTGGTTATTACTAAGTATTTTATTGTTTGGGGGATATTGTGAGTGGAAATGCTTTCTGGATTTCTTTTTCAGTGGATTTATGGTTGGCATACAGAAAAGCTTCTGATTTTTTAAGATTGATTTTGTATCCAGATACTTTGCTGAATTTGTTGATCAGTTCTATAAGCCTTTTGGTTGAGTTTTTTGGGTCTTCTAAGTATATCATGTCATCTGCAAATAGAAATGGTTTCAGTTCTTCTTTTCCTATTTGTACTCCTTTGACTTCCTTCTCTTGCCTTATTGCTCTGGCTAGAGTCTCAAGTACTATATTGAAAAGGAGTGGTGATAGTGGACATCCTTGTCTTGTTCCTGTTTTTAAGGGGAACTCTCATCGTTTTTTCCCATTCAACATGATGTTGGCTGTGGGCCTATTGTATATTGCCTTTATGATGTTGAGGTATGTTCCTTCTATTCCGATTCTCTGCAGTGTTTTTAGCATGAATGCGTGTTGGATTTTGTTGATTATTTTTCAGCATCTATTGAAATGATCATGTGATTTTTGTCTTTAGTTCTGTTTATGTGGTGAATAACATGGATTGTTTTTTGTATGTTGAACCAGCCTTGCATCCCTAGAATGAACACAACTTGGTTATGGTGTATAATTTTCATGATGCGGTTTTGAATGTGCATTGCTAGTATTGTTTTTAGAAGTTTTGCGTTTAAGTTCATCAATGATACAGGCCTGTAGTTTTCTTTTCTTGAGCTGTCTTTATTTGGTTTTGGTATTAATGTGATGTTTGGCTTCATGGAATGTATTTGGGAGAGTCCCATTTCTTTCTATTTCATGGAATAGATTGGGGAGTATTGGGATTAGTTCTTCTATAAAGGTTTTATAAAATTCACCTGGTAAACTGTCCGGTCCTGGGCTTTTCTGTGATGGTAGGCTCCTTATTGCTGCTTCAATCTCTTTGATTGCTATTGGTCAGTTTAAATTTTCTATATCTTCTTGATTCAATTTAGGAAGGTTGTATGTGTCTATAAATTTGTCAATTTTTTCTAGGTTTTCCATTTTGTTGGAGTATAGTTTTTCAAAGTAGTTTCTGATAATCCTCTGGATTTCCACACTGTCAGTGGTAATATCACCGTTTTCATCTCCTATTTTAGTAATTTGGGTTGATTCTCTCTTTCTTTTGGTTAGGCTGGCTAGTGGTTTATCTATCTTGTTTATTTTTTGGAGAAACCAGCTTTTGGTTTTGTTGATTTTTTTGTATTTTTATACTTCATTGATTTCTGCTCTGATTTTAATAATTTCCTGCCTTCTACTGGCTTTGGGGTTAGACTGTTCCTGTTTTTCAAGGACTTTGAGGTGTGTCATTAGGTTATTTATTTGGTGATTTTCTGTTCTTATATGAGTATTCAGTGCTATGAATTTTCCTCTTAATATTGCTTTCAGAGTGTCCCAGAGATTTTGATATGTTGTGTCTCTGTTTTCGTTTGTTTCTAGGAATTTCTTCCCTTATTTCTTCTATGACCCATTCTTCATTCAGCAGTGTGGTGTTCTGTATCCATGTGTTTATGAGTTTTCTCTGGGTCTTCTTATAGTTGATTTCTAGTTTCATTCCATTATGGTCTGAAAAGACTTAGGGGATTATGTCACATTTTTTGAATTTGCTAGTGCTTGCTTTGTGGCCCAGAATATGGTCTATTTTGGAGAAGGTTCTGAGAGTAGCTGAAAAAAAATGTGAATGCAGCTGTAGTTGGGTGGAATATTCTGTATGTGTCTAGTAGATCCATTTGGTTTGTGGTGTTCCTTAGGCCTGAGGCATCTTTACTGACCTTTTGTCTAGAAGATCAATCTAGTAGTGTAAGAGGAGTGGTGAAGTCTCCCAATATTATTGTATTGGGATCTATGTGTGACTTAATGTCACAAAGAATTTGTTTTATGAAAGTGGTTGCACCTATCTTTGGGACATAAATGGTGTCTATCATTATATCCTCTTGCTCGATTGTTCCTTTTACCATTAAAAAATGACCTGCTTTGTCTCTTCTGATAAGTTTAGGTTCGAAGTCTAATTTGTCTGATATCATAGTTGCTACTCCTGCTTGTTTTCGAGTTCCATTAGCTTGCTCCAGGCCTTCACCTTTAGTTGATGAGTATCTTTACTTGTGTGTTTCTTGCAGGCAACATATAAATGGATTATGATTTTTAATCCATTTTACCACCTTATGTCTTTTGATTGGGGAGTTGAGGCCATTTATATTCAGCGTGATTATTGAGAGATTATTTTTAATTCCTAACATTTTGAGTTTTAACTTCTGTTTGAGGTAGTGTTTGTTCTTCTTTGCTTAGTTGTTCATTTGATGGAAATCATTGTTTCTCTGGTTCTGGCATTTATTTATTATTTCTTCTTTGTAATTAATCTCTTTGAGTATTTTCTCTAGTGCTAGTTTGAAAGACATAAATTCTTTCAGTTTCTGTTTGTCATGGAAGATTTTTATTTCCCCATCAAATTTGAAAGATATCTTTGCTGGGTAGAGTAGTCTTGGCTGGAAGTTGTTTTCTTTCAGTGTTTGGAATATGTCACTCCAGGCACTCCTGGCTTTCATGACTTGGTTTGAAAAGTCTGGAGTGATTGTTATTGGTTTGCCTCTGAATGTCACTTGGTCTTTTACTCTCGTTGACTTTAAGATTCTCTCCTTGGCCTCTACGTTAGTCAATTTGATTATTATGTGTCATGGTGAACCTTTTCTCTGATCTTGTCTCATGAGGGTTCTACATGTTTCCTGTACCTGTGTGTCCACCTCTTTTTCTATCTTTGGAAAATTTTGATATTACTTCTCTGAAAAGATTGTTTATTCCTTTGGTTTCAGCTTCTATTCCCACTTCTATGTCTATTATTCTTAGGTTTGCTCTTAAAATTGGCCCAGATCTCTTCAAAATCCAATTCATCCTGTCAAATTGTTTTTTCTAAATTATATACTATGCGTTCATTTTTGGAGTGTTCATCTTCTAAGAGTGAAATTCTGTTTTCCATGTGGTCTAGTAAACTGTTAATAGTTTCTATTGATACCTTTATTTCAATTATTGCATCTTCACTTCCTTCAGAGCTTCTTTTTGATTCCTGTTCAGGGTATCAGATTCTTTCTTTATTTGATCCTTCATTACTTTCAGGATCTCTCTGAATTCTTTTCCAAAATCCTGTATCATTTCTACTATTAAAGTTCTGAAATTGTCCTTCTGACAATCTCTGCAATTCTGTGTTGGCTGGTTCTGTTATTGTGGATTTGTGGGAGCTCATTGTTTCTTTGCTATTCGTCTTTCTTATGATTTCAGGTTTCTTAAGTTTATATCTTTGTTGCTTTTGCTAGCTCTCTCTCACTCTGTAGGTTTCCTATGTCTAAACTCTCTCCCTTTATAGTATCTTATTCTGGAGGTAGATATTTACTACTAGTTATGCCTTAAAATGAATATCCTCTACTGTATGGGTATTCTCAGCTCTCTGTTGTGTGTTTATCACCCTTTAATATTGACTTTGAAATCTGTGTCCTGTATCATCCCACTGTTGTTCTGCCTGTAGATCATCAATACTGGGTTGCATTTACTAGGGCTCCTTTTGCCCACTGCAATGGTGATGTTGATGGTTTCCAGGTGTTACAGTCCAGGGACCTGTCTATCGCTTCTGTAATTGAGAGAAGACTCAGAGGTGTAAGCAAAACAGTTTGTGCCCTGTGCATTTTTAAACTTCAATGTGCAGGCTGTTGGGCAGTTCCACCTGTCAGCTGTGATTAGTTTGTCCTTAGTGTCTGGCAGTCCTTTCTGGTGGTTCACCTATCTGGTTCAATCTCAGTCATGGGGGTTTAGAGGAGTCACCTGGTATATACAAGGACAAGTTGTGTTGTATTCAATGGTGAAGGGTGAGTGAGGAGGAAGGTGCTGAAGTAAGGAATGCAAGAATAGGGTAAATAGAGAATAGAATCGAGTAACATAAGTGTTTGAGTGTAGTAAGGTAATATATAGTAAAGATTAGAGATAGTGAAAATAAAGGAGGATTCTAATAGCCAATGTAGAGTATTTAGGTATAGTGATATAAAATGGATTCTGATACAAGGCAAAGGAAAAAAAAAGAGACTGAGAGAAGAGAGGAGATAGGAAAGAGGGAAGAAGCTTGCAAAAGGGATGGGGGAAAAGCAAACAATAAAAGCCCTACAAATATGCAAGTACAGAACAGCTGCATTTATTTATTTTTTTGTTTGTTTATTTATTTATTTATTTATTTATGGCACTGAGGATTGAACCCAGATACATTCTACTTCTGAGCTACATCCCCAGCCTTTTTATTTTTATTTTTAGTTTTTTTAATGTGCTTTTACTGGTGCATTGGAGTCTTACATCACAATGAGTATCTATTTGATGTTAATATACATGCACACAGCTCTTAGTGCCCCCCTACCTTCCCCCACCTGTATGAAGTACTGAGAATGATGTTGGTATATTTTCACATGTACATATTATTTATGATAGTAATTCCACTGATTCGCTTCTTTCTTGCCCTTCCCCTTCCCTTGTACCACTTCCCTTGCCCCAGTGAGGGTTCTCCATTATCAACCGGAGTCCCTTGTGTATCCCCACTACTTCCTAGGTTGCACATATTAATGAAAACATATGTTCCTTCTTTTTTTGTGTGATTGACTGATCTCGCTTAACAGTGTTCTCCAGATCCTTCCATTTTCTTGCAAATTATATTATTTTGTTCTTCTTTATTGCTGAGTAGAATTCCATTGTGTGCATTTCCCACAATTTTGTAATTCACTCATCTGTTGATGGACACCTAGGTTGGTTCCATAATTTGGTCACTGAATTGTGCTGCTATGAACATGGGTATGCATATATTACTGTAGTTTTCTGGTTTCAATCCCTTTGGTGTGATACCCAGTAGTGGTATAGCCGGATCATATGGTGGATCCATTCCCAGTTTTCTGAGGAATCTCCACATTGATCTCCATAGTGGTTGAACTAGTTTGCAATCCCAACAACAGTGTAGAAGAATCCCGATTTCCCCACATCCTCACCAACATTTGTTGTTGTTTGACTTCTTAATGATTGCCATTCTAATTGGGGTTAGATAAAATCTTAGAGTAGTTTTGATTTGCATCTCCCTGATTGCTAATGATGTTGAACATTTTTTCATGTATCTATTGTCCATTTGTATCTCTTCTTTTGTGAAGTGTCTATTCATTTCAGTTGCCCACTTCTTGATCAGATTATTTGTTTTTCTTAGTGTAAAGCCTTTTAAATTCTTTGTATATCCTAGATATTAGACCTCTGTCAGAGGGATAGCTTGCAAAGATCTTCTCCCATTCCTTAGGCTTTCTCTTTAGGCTCTTAATGGTTTCCTTTGATGAGCAGAAGCTTTGTAGTTTAATGCTATCCTACTTATTAATTCTTGTTTTAATTTCCTGTGCTTTGGAGATCTTGTTGAGGAAGTTTCTACTTGTGCCTATATGTTGGAGTGTTGAACCTATGCCTTCTTCTAATAATTTCACAGACTCTGGTCTGACTTCCAGGTCTTTAATCCATCTCGAGTTTTAGTTTTTGAAACAGAGTCTCACTAGGTTGCTGAGAGTCTTGCGAAGTTTCTGAGACCTTGAACCTGCCCAGTCTCAGCCTCCAAGTACTGGGATTACAGGCATGTGCCACCACACCCAACAAAGTTCATAGTTTAAATAACAAAGGCCACATCACTTGCTATCCAGGGAAGTTGCCCCTTCCAGAATGTTCTGCAAAAATGACTACTGCCAGTTATTTCTAACCCAGCATGGCTCCTACTCCTCCTTGCGATGTGCTGTGCTCTGCCTCAGCACTGCTCACCTCTGCTCAGTTGCCTGTATTGTGCGCTGGGCTGGGAACTGGCTCCTTTTAATCACAAGAAATAGTTCCAGTCTGAATCAGATCCTTGCATTTGGAAAGAAATAGAGATTCTAGAACATTTCTCGAACAGTCCCATTTAACATCCCCTTTGGTTTCAGTGGTTTGGCAGCTTCACTCTCAAAGTACTTCATGCTTACAGATGAGGGCAAGAAAGAACTCAAAGGCTGCGCCAGGGATGGATGTGAGTTCACACACCCAGCAAAGGTGGCCAGCCAAGACCGCAGGTGGGCGGAGCTCCAGCCCTACAGGAAGCGAGGCCTCCCAAAGGCTGCAGCCTTCCACCAAGCCACACCGGTAAAGCTGTGTCCATCCAGAGGGATATCCTTGTCAAATTTACACACTCTGTAGGTTGGCAGCAGCCTTCCCTGAAACAGATACCATGAGATAGAGAGCTTGGGGTTTTAAAGAGCCCCAAGAAAAGTTCATAGGATTGTTTATGGAAGAAAAATCAACATAACCAGCCCCAAAGTGGAAGCCAACAATGATCAGTCAGAAAATCAACCTCCTAGCAGACCACAGTGGTGCATGCCAATAATCCTAGAAACTCAGGAGGCTGAGATGGGAGGATTACAAGTTCAAGGCCAGCCTGGGCAACTTAGGGAGACCCTGTCTCAAAATGAAAACTGAAAAGGGCTTGGGGTGTGACTCAGTGGTAGAGCACCTCTAGGTTCAATTCCTAGTGCAAAAAGAAAAGAAAAGACGATTAATAAGAGTCTAAAGCTCTGATCTGTGTTCCTTTCCACCAGGATCTGCTTCACTTTCCCAATCTCTTGTCCTCCCTCCCACCACCACCACTTCATTTCTAAAATGTAAGAGATGATTTTTCTATGGGAAACTGGGAGGAAGAGGGTTTAGATAATGCGACAAATCCCATAGTGCACAGTAGCTAGCTCAATGCAAGAAGTCCACATGCGCCCCCACTGGTCCAGTGGAGTAACTCTTAGGGCCCATTATAGCTGGCGACAGTGGAGGTGACTGGAGGCCATCACATCAGGACGACACGCATCACCCAGCAGCACCTCTGCTCAGTGTGCCGGTGCCTGCCCCCGGGTAGCTTCTCCAGGCTTCCCTTCCACGCGCTCGTCTTTTGTACATTCTCTGGCTGCTCGGGCTCTGTGTGCTGAAATCCTCACTGCCTCCCAGGCACTGTGGTTCGCTTTGATTGATGCTCTTTGTTCTTCGTGTAAGTGGAGTACTGCTGAAAGAATAATACAGTCTTCAGCCAACTCTAGTCACTCCTTTGTTCCTCCCTTCCCTGCTCGGGCTCAGCAGGAGATGTAGGAACTAATGTCTTTGAGCATCTACCATGTAGGACATGATTCTAGACACTGGGAATAGAGTAGTGATCAAAACTGCCTAGAGTCCCTGCTCACCAGGAACCTCCCTTCTAGAGGAGGCGAGGGGAGTGAGAGAGAGAGATAATAAACAAAATGAGTAAGATATATGATTTGTCAGATGGTGACAAGTGTTTAGGAGAAAAAGACAGCAGGGGAGTGTGGAGGTAGGGATGGCTTGTCATTTTTTCAAAGGGCGGCCAAGAAAGCCTTCAGTGAGGTGACTTGATTACTATCCAGAAGTGTGTGAGCCCCAACAAGTCTGAGGGAGGAACTCCCATGACCTCCTGTGATTCTCATGCTTCTGATTGGCTCCTCCGGGTTTAGATTTCACTAACTCTTACCAGGTGTATTAGTTATCAGTTGCCATGGATCCAACCACCCTAGAACTTAGTGGCTTCAAATGACAAAATTGTATCGTCTTACAGTTGCTGTGAGTCAGGAATCCGAGTGCGGATTAGCTGGGTTCCTCTGGTTCAGAGTCTCTCACACAAGCTTGAAAGGGAGATGCTGGCCAGGACTGTGGTCATCCCAAGGCTCAAAAGAGGACCCACCTCCAAGGTGGCTCAGGTAGCTGCTGGCAGGCCTCTGGTCTGCACTGGATGTTAGCTGGAGAGATCAGTTCCTGGCCACGTGGCCTGTTTGGCCACAATGGAGCAAGCCAGCAACAGAGTGAGCAAGACAGAAGCCACAGCCTTTTTAGAACTTAATCTTAGAAAAAATATGGCATTGTCTTTGCCATGTTATATTCAATGGAAGCAGCTCATTAGGCCCAGCTCACACCTGTGTGGAGGGGACTGCAGAAGGCGTGAACACCAGGAGGCGAGGGTGGCTGGAGCCACCTTGGGGACTCTGCTACTCCGAGAGTTGAACAAAGGCATGCGTATCCTTCAGCAGGCGCCTGGGCTAACCCCTCGGTCAGTTTTCCCTGCAACAGCCAGAGCACTCCTTATGAAATATAGATGAGAAAATATCACTTACCTTTGCAAACCCTTCATGACATCAAAGGGCAACAGCTGCAGTTCATGAGCTGGCCTCCACCTCGCTTCCTTCCTCCTATCCCATCATCCTCTGGCCTCGTGCTGCTCTGGCCAAAGAGACTCCCTGCTCTTGCTCAAATATGCTGAACCTGTCCCTGCCCTTTGCACCCCTTCCATATGCCCCGTTCCCTCCCGTCACTCAGGTCTCTGCTCAGCCTTCAGTTTCTCAGTGGGACATTTTACGACTGTCTAATACATCTCATGAGCCAGACACAGTGGTGCACACCTGTAATCCCAGTCCTTGGGAGGCTAAGACAGGAAGATTGCAGTTTGGAGGCCAGCTTCAGCAACTTAGTGAGATCTTGCTTCAAAATAAAAAAAATAAATAAAGGTCGGGCGTGGTGGCACATGCTTGTGCCACCAGTATTTGGGAGGCTGAGACAGGAGGATCACAGGTTCAAGGCCAGCCTCAGCAACATAGAGAGGCCCTCAGCAGTTTAGCAAGACCCTGTTTCAAAATAAAAAATAAAATAGGGCTGGGGGTATAGCTCAGAGGTAGAATGCCTCTGGGTTCAATTCCTAATACCACAAAAAAGGGGGGCTGGGGGTATACCTCAGAGATAGAATCCTCCTGGGTTCAATGCCCACAACCCCCCTCAAAAAATGGAGTCACCTCTAACACAGTAGTAAAAATATTTTCCATTTGGGAGGGGGGTATTTATCCTAGGCCACTTACAAACATAATTTCATTTAATCTTTGAAGATTCTGTAATTTAACAGAGCCTTTACTCTCAAGCCAGCTTTAGGTGAAACCGTGGCCTTGAGCTTGAGGCCCTCCAGAGCCTGCTGAGACTTGGGCAGCCCCAGGCTTCCGCCCTCCTCACCTACATTTACCCACACTGTGTCCCCCTCCCTCGGAGTAATGGGTCACCCCTCAGGACAGTGGGAGGATAAACCAGAATTGCCTCCCAATCCAAGGGCTCTCACCCCCACTGCTGCCACTGGCTACACTTAGAAACAGATGAGGATCCCACCTCTCTCCCTCCCACCCTTCGCAGTACAGCTGACAGCAGCATCACCCTCCATCCAGAGCACCCTGCCTCCCAGCATGCCTTGTGCCAGCCAGCACCTTGCCTCCCAGCATGCCTTGCGCCAGCCAGCACCTTGCTTCCCAGTATGCCTTGCGCCAGCCAGCACCTTGTCTCCCAGCATGCCTTGCACCTGCCACATAGAATTTCTTTCAGCCCCTGAGCTTGTCATGCTCTCTCATCCACTGGTGCCTCTACCTAGTATAATCTTACCCTGGTTAAATCCTATTCATGCTCAGGTCTCAGTGTAAATGTCACTTCCTCCAGGGAGACTTCCCTAAATCCCTGCTTTGCTGGCACCCAGACTTCCTCTGTAATGGGAATACCACCTTGGATTTGTAATTGCTTGGTACCTTCATAGAGACTCCCTGTGCCCAGGAACCATGCCTGCTGGGTGTCTGTATCTGTTTGTATTTCTATCTGTATCTGTCTTCTAGAAATTGGTTTACCAAGTTTCCTTTGGGAAATCCTCCTCCCTCCCCATCTCAACTGTGTGATTTGTATAGGGTTGACACCAACGCTCAGTTCTGGTTGTAGATCTTAAAACTGCCCTTAGTACCCCACCTACCCCACCTCCTTTCTTCTTGGCTCAGGGTTGGCCTGTGACTCAGGCTAGTCTAGTGGGACTGAGCCTCGGGGCTGTGCCTGGGCATGGTGAGCCCTGGGCTCTCCCTGCCCTGCTGGGTGTGCAGCTTCCTGGGATCCTGGAAGCTACCCTGGACGGATGGAGGCAGAGCTGTGGTGGCAGGGTTCAGCCAGCAATGGGACAAACAGGGCTAAAAAAGAAATGGTGTCCAGGTCACATTACTTGAGCCACAGGATCAAGGATTGCCAGAAAATAGGGCTTTTTAGTCTGTTTTCTGTGACTAATAACACAATACCAAAGGCTGTGCAAATTATAATGAGAAGAGGTTTATTTTGGCTCATGGTTCTGGTCCAAGGTCTAGGGGCCACGTCTGGTGATGGCTTTCTTGCTGGCAGAGTCCTGAGGTGGCTCAAGACATCACATGGTGAGAGACAGGGAGTGTGTGTGTGTGTGTGTGTGTGTGTGTGTGTGTGTGTTCTGGTCTCTTAAAAGGTACTTGTATTCAACCATGAGGGCTCTACCCGGATGACTTTCTTTAATCAAAAGCACCCCAAACACCATAGTCGGATTAAGTTTCCACCCTCTTAACACCCACCATGGGGATTAAATTTCAACATAATTTTCGGAGGCAAAGCATAGCCTACAACTACCTCTAGTCTTGTCAGTTACACAGGCCAATAGATTCCTTTATAGTTAGACAGATTTGAGGTTTTGGTTTTTTGTTGTTGTTACTCGCAACCAAGAGACATCTTAATTTAATTTCATTTCTATTTATTTATTTACGTGGTACTGGGGATTAAAGCCAGGGGTATTCTACCTCCGAGCTACATCCCCAGCCCTTTTTATTTTTTATTTTCAAGCAGGGTCTCACTAAGTTATCAAGGCTGGCTTCAAATCTGCAATCCTCCTGTCTCAGTCCTCCTGTCTCAGTTTCCCAAGTATTGGGATTACAGGCATGCACCACCATGCCCAGCTGAGACATCTTAATTTTATTTATTTATTTATTTTTTGGTGGTACTGGGGATTGAACCCAGGGGCATTCTACCTCTGAGCTATACCCCCAGGAGTTTATTTATTTTTTTATTGAAACATGGTCTCACTAAGTTGCAGAGGGCCTCATTAAGTAGCTGAGGCTGGCTATGAACCTGCGATCCTCCTGTCTCAGCCTCCCAAGTACTGGGATTACAAGTGTGCACCA